>PVJS01036096.1:0-20638 GCA_004027185.1 Glis glis
AGAGAGAGAGAGAGAGAGAGAGAGAGAGAGAGAGAGAGAGAGAGAGACAGGGAGAGAGAGAGCGAGAGCTGAGGCTGGCCACGAACCCGGATCCACCGGTCTCCGCCTCCCAAAGTACTGGGATTACAAGCGTGCGCCACCACGCCCGGCCATTATTGCAAACATTTTTGATTATGGGTTCCCCCCACGCTCTACCCAATTTACTAATAACATTACAAATATTATAGTTCCAAATTCCTTGGCTTGTTATAACTGGCATAAGTTGTTTATTCTTCTTCCAAGAAATATTTTATGTCTAACCTTCTTCCTTCATATTCTGATGCATATTGATAACAAAAGGATCTCTAGTACTTTTTGTGTTTCAGATTAGACAAAAAAAAAAAAGATATCCACATATCGGGTACAGTCCAAAATAAACAAAACTGATATGCTTTAAGCATCTGGTTTGTTGTAGCTTTCACAGTGTTGGGCCTTTAAAGGAGATTCTTTTAAACAGGATTTAAGTGATGGAGCAAAGGAATAAATATTTCTATCATGAGAAAAGAATTAACCTTTTTGAGCATTATTTTTTGTCATCTATGTAATAGTATTCTCTGTTCTTATTTAAAAAACTAGTGACTAGAAAGTTCTTATTTCAATTAATAGCAGTATTTTTCCTTCATTAATTAAAGTCATCTTTGAGAGTGGAAACTAATGATGATAGGTTTTATTAATCTACTGTTATTAAATAATATGCCATTAGTCCTAATTGTTTTATGGCCCAGAGATAGTAACATTGGTATTTTCTTTCTGTCTTTTTTTTTTCAGTTTCCAAAACATTTTTCTATTTTAATGATGAGACACTTAGAAAATTTTTTCTTCCCTTCATGTAAGGAAAAAGTTGGAACATTCGATTCAAGATTTAGAGATTTGTTAATATTTGAAGAGACAATTTTTTAACCAACAACCGAAATAATCCAAATTTCATTGTATAGATGAAAGGAGATAAACAAGTATGTGTCAAGAGAACTCTCATATGTTTCATTTTTTAAAGCTAATCGCTAAATAGCATAGGACTATTTTGGTATTTTGTGAGATTTTCAGACTTTAGTTGCTGATTTCAGTGGTTTTTTAAAGTTGGTGTAGCTGTAGTATTATGTAAGGTATTCCTTTAAGAAACAATAAAATAGCAAAGTTCTTATCTGTTAAATACCCTATAGACGAATTACCATCATGAGCCAATCATAAGTCTATATTGAATTTTAATACTATAATGAATGTGTTCTTTGATTTTAATATTCTCTATTGTATAGAGAAAAAATTTATCTTACTAGCTTATAAACACCTTGGTAAATTTTTTGGTTTTTTTATACTAGGGATTGAACCCAGGGACATTCTACGTCCAACCTATACCCCCTGGATCCCCCCTTTTAAATTTTGAAACAGGGTCTTGCTAAGTTTCTGAGAGTCTCACTAAGTTGTTGAGGCTGTCCTCGAACCTCTGATCCTCCTGTGTCAGCCTCCCAAGTACTGGGATTACAGGTATGCACCACCACACTCAGCTACACCTTGGTACATTTTATAGAGGATTTTTTGTATCTACCATAACATTTATGCACAACCTGTAGAAGGTGAATGGTCCAAAACTAATCATTTCTTGAAAAAATGTAAAGCCAGTATCATTTCATATAAAATGATCTTATATAAACTTTCCTGTTTGCTTCCCAGAAAAAAAAAAAAAAGATTGTACTGAATAGTTATGTCTCTGTCTGGCTTTATTTCAACTCAAAGCACCTCTTCTGTCAGCCTTCAACATAGATTTTCCCCAACTTCAATGTTTGTTTGCTAATTATTCACATTTAGTGTTTCATTTATTCATGATGACATACATGTTCCTATACCACCTAAGAGTCCATTATGCAAGTAGGATGATTATCTGATTATCCATGATGTAAAGACCAATATCTTTTATTTTCCTCTGCCTCACTAGCTCTGGAAAATTTTAAAACAAGTATCCTTCAATTATAATAAGGGAAAATTACGTACTCCTCTTTCCCCTTAATATCTGATTGTTTTCAGAAATTAGCATGTTGTTTTGGGTAACAGAAAGCACTGAATGCCGTGCATGGTGGCAGAGATGTCTCTTCAAATGTAGCAGCCTTCGCCAGGCGTGGTGGCGCACGCTTGTAATCCCAGTACTTTGGGAGGTGGAGACCGGAGGATCCGGGTTCGAGGCCAGCCTCAGCTCTCTCTCTCTCTCTCTCTCTCTCCTTAGTGAGGCCCTCCGCAACTTCATGAGACCCGGTTTCAAAATAAAAGTATAAAAAAATAGGGCCGGGGGCGTAGCGCGGAGGTAGAACGCCCCTGCGTTCAATCCCCAGTACCGCAAAAAAAAAAAAAGTAGCAGCCTTCATTCAAAATGGCTCTAGAATTCTAAATTCTAAGATGCACACACCTCTAGAATTGAAATTCTATGGTTATGAAAGAGAACCCTAGCATACCCCATACATTTCATCCTACAGAACTGTTTCTTCACTAATGAATCACTAAGCAATTATTGAGGACAACAGTTGGAACAAAGACTCCCTAATTCTTACTTTGACCATAAGGGCAGTGACAGTAGCATCTTTTTCTTTGTACTGAAGGTTGAGCCCAGGGGCATTCTACCTCTGAACTACACCCCCAGCCCTTTTTATTTTTTATTTTGAAACAGGGTCTTGCTAAGTCGCTGAGGCTAGCCTCAAACCTGCCATCCTTCTGTCTCACCCTCCCAAGTACTGGGATTGCAAATGTGTGCCACTGTGCCTGGCTTAAAATTAATGGTATACTTTTTTTATTTTTGGAACTGGGAACCAAACTCGGGCATTCTACCTCTGAGCTATACCCTCAGCCCTTTTTTTTTTATTTTTATTTTGAAACAAGGTCTCACTAGTTTTCTGAGAGTCTCACTAAAGTGCTGAGGCTGGCCTTGAACCTATGATCCTCCTATATTAACCTCCCAAGTACTGGGATTACAGGCGTGCGCCACCATGCCTGGCAGCACCTTTGTTTTCAAAGAAGTGTAGATGGCTTTTCCCATTGGTTTTCACTTTGTTTTTGACCTATAGGAAAATTGTATCCATGCAGATTTCTGGTCACCCCTTCCTCTAGCATTCAACTCAGGCGATTGAGATGTACAGCTTTGCTTATGGTCGGTATATGGGTGCACAGTCCTGTTTTTCTGATTGATCCAACCATCCTTGCCTTCTACATAATTATCCCATGAAAAACCGACCTTTAATAATTACACCCATTAGCCAGCATGCTGGGCAAAGGCCAACGAGACAGAATAAGGCCTTCAGAGGAGATACTCCTTGTCTGCTTTCTTCCCTGCTCTCTGACTCACGGCGACCCTGGGTCCTTATCTATGCAGCCATCGGTTGTTCATGTGAAACTGTGAAGCAAGGTGTTGCTGAGCACCTACCTTACAGAGGCATTGCGCAGCTCCGTTAGGAAGGCAGCCCAGAACACACAGCTGCCTGCGCATTCATGGCACTGACTCAGCCAGGAAAGGGAGTGCAGGGCACACTGAATCACCGGCATTCTTTCCTTTCTTCAATTCTTTGTGGTAATTTCCTGAAGAAAAAAAAAAGTACCATTCCAGGATGAAGAGGTCAGAGCTTACTCCTGGGAGGGAACTAAGAGGATTCAGTTGAAAAACCATAAAGTCATGGGCCATATTACATTCTTGATTTGGGAAAATCAATTCTTTAAAAAATCAGTAGGCTTTTTTATTAGAAAACATTAAATTTTATTACCACATGAAATCTATAATGCATTCTGAATAAATCAGTAGCAAATGTAACATCAGCATTAAATTGACTCCTTATCAAGAATATGCTATTGTGTTTCTTTTGACTAATCTCTCCTCTCTGATAATTGTTTTTTCTTCAGTTCCAAGAATAAGAATAATTACTCGTCTATCATGCTACAAAACAGCTATGGTCATTCAACGCATCAGGTGGCAGCCATTTCCCCTGAGTTGTTCCTGCCACACAATCAGTCTTGAAGAACACATTCCTCTTCTCCAACCCGAACCACAGTCCTCTAAGCCCTGGTCAATTTCAGTCACTTGGTAGACCATTCCTTTCCTACGTCGACAGTGGCTCCTTAAAATTTTACAGCATTCTCAGCTCCCCTCCAAATAATCTTTAGTGTAGACATCACTGAATTTTGAAAGGGAGTAGCTTTGTTTCCCAGGAACATGGACAGAAATGATCCTCACTTCATGAAGGCCTTTAGACGTTTTTAAAGAGCAGTTTTAGGTTCATAGAAAAATTCATCAGAAAATTCCTTCTCTCTCTCTCTCTGTCTGTCTCTCTCTCTCTCTCTCTTGCACTCACTCAGTTTCCCCTGTTATTTACATCTTGTAAAACAGTGTGGTGTGTTTGTGATAGTTGATGGGGTTCAGGAAGACGATATAGCACCTTGGCATTTAAGAAAACACCAGAAGTAGGAAGGTCACACTCATCTTCCCCTCATCCTTCTCCCCTGAAGCAAGTCATGAGACCCTCATTTGAGAGGTTCCCTTCCAGCTGGGCACAGTGGCACACTCCTGTAATCCCAGTATTTGGGAGGCTGAGACAGAAGGATCACAGGTTTGAGGCCAGCCTCAGCAACTTAGTGAGGCCTTCAGCAACTTAGTGAGACCCTGTTTCCAAATAAAAAATAAAATAGGGCTGGGGGTGTAGCTCACAGGCAGAAAGCCCCTGAGTTCAATCCCCATTGCCAAAAAAAAGAGGTACTCTGAGCAAACTGACCGTGCTAAGTTCCTCTCTCCCCAGCTTATTACCATTAGATCACACTCCCATAATCAAACTGCACTTCTCTCCAACTATCTACTTCTTCACCAAACCATAAAAATATACAGGTTTACCTGTTTCTTTGGGTCTTCATTTCTGAAAGCTCCCATGTCACATAAAATTTACATTAAATAAATTTGTAAGCTTTCTCCCCTGCTATTCTGTCTTTTGCCATAGATGCTTTAGCCATAAAAAAGATTAAGAATGTATATTATCCTGTACCAGTTGTGGTGGCACACACCTGTAATCCCAGTACTTGGGAGACTGAGACTGGAGGATCACAGGTTCAAGGCCAGTGTGAAGTAACTCAAAATAAAAGTAGGGCTGAGGATATATCTCAGTGGTAGAACACCTCTGGGTTAGATCCCCAGTACTAATATAATATAATATATATATACATACATATATATATATATGTATGTATATTCCTAACTTTGCAGGAAAGATAAACAGTGATAGAAATTTATGATGAAAGAATATTCTTTGGGGGAGCTTGGAGGGATATGAATTTTACTTTAAGCAAATGAGAGAGAAAAAGCCCTTAAAACTTTTGCCTGCAAAGTGTGAATAAAACCTAAAAGTTAAACTAGGGTGGAAATTGGAAAGATATCAAGGTTGGTGAAAAAGAAATTAAGTCTGTGAGAGGGGAATTCTGAGAGTAATTAGAATCTTTCAAAAATGAGAGTTTGGAATCATTTGAACTGTGATTTCATGAAGCCAAGGGAAATCTTTGAGAATGTTCAACCAGCATGCTGACTTTTTCATTTGATTATTATTTTTCTTGTACAGAATCAAATAAATTTGCCCAGGAAAAATGCTTTACATATTTCACCCCATGAAGTATCAGCTTATGATTTCTTGTAACTACCAATGAACTACAAAGCACTGTAGATGAAAAAGAGGGTTTTTTGATGCTGGTTTTCATTCCTTAATGGGCCACACTAAGAATCTTGCTTGCTTTTAAGTAAAAAAAGAACTTGAAGTCTCTACTAATGAGATCACACACTAGATTAGAGCACAAATGTACAAAATGCCAGACTTAGTTGAACCTTAAGAAGTCGTCAGCTGTATAAAGCGCTACTATCTTATGTATTAGTAAGAAAAGAAAATGGTCCCAATTATAATTTAATAAGTATCTTAGTTTGGGAGATGTTAAAATATGAAAAACAGTGACTTAGAGTTGATGAAATCCAGCTTACCATGTAATTCAGAGGAAGAAATACTTGATTCTATCAGACTCCATTTGGAAATGTGCTAAATTGTAGGTAACCTATTAAATAAATTCTAAAATGTTTTCACATTTAATCTCTATTAGAGATTTTGCCAGTATGTATTATTACATTAAATAGAACTTATTTCTCAAAAAATTTCCAAGTTGCTTCAAGTATAATCATCTAGCTTTGAGATATTCCTCATATAAAAAAAATTGTGTATGCTACTGGGAATTGAACCCAGGGGCATTCTACCTCTGAGCTACACCCCCAGCCCTATTTTATTTTTATTTTGAAACAGGGTCTCTCTAGGTTGATGAGAGTCTCACTATTTGTTGAGGCTGTCCTTGAACAAATAGCGACCCTGGTTATTATTATTTGGCATACAGGAGTAAGGTTGATCTGAATTTACCTTCTGGTTCTACCAATATTTAGCTATAAGAACTCAGGCAAATTGATTATCCTCTATGCCTCAATTTCTTCATCATAATTAGTGATAATGACATTGGTCTTTCAGGTTCTTACAAGGGTTCAGTGAGCTACTAAAACCATACCACCTTCCTATATTCTGCAAGCCATGTTATGCTGATTATGAGTAGATGACATCTAGTGAGCATGTATGTACTCAAATGCTACGCTCTGTGACTCACTTGATCTTCACAATAAACCTAAGAGGTAGCTACAATTATTCTCATCTCACAAATGTGGAAACTGAGGCACAGAATAGCCAAATAGTGGTCAGAGAGCTTTGGAAGAAATGAGTATCAAGCCCTGGGATCATGCCCCCAGAACTGTATGTTTCTCAAGCTATTTCTTCACTTGCTTTGATTTTCCCACTAGGAATAAGACAAGACAGCCTTCTGGAATGAACAAGGCCTTCCGCTAAGCCAAAACATTGGGTAAGTAACAAAAATCCAAGATAGCACCGCTGGCGCAGATGTGTTCCTCAGTGGGAGGCAGAGGCAGGACCCAGGACATGCCATTAAAGAGGAGCATTGCTCACAGCTACAGTCCTTGGCACACAGCTGACGTTGAGTCATTGAGAGTTTCCTGCACGGCCACATAAGCTGCGGAATAACATGGAAGGTATTTAACAATCTGTATGAACACGTAAACGCCGTGAAATAATGAGCAATCTGTCGCTTAGGTTAACACAAAGAGAAATAGTTCTGAGCAAATTTGAACATTTGTGAAGACAACCATGTTCAAGGATGAAAGGAATGTAATGCTTGGACTTGGAAATATTTAATAGACAAGTCAAACGAAGTTCAGGGAAAGCAGATTGACTAGATGGGAAATGGGAAGAGGTAACCAACCACGCAGGGCTCAGAAAATGGCAGGACTGCTGGTAAGAACAGAGGAAGCTAAAAAGCTACCACCTCTTCAGCACGTGTACTCTGATCTCCTGTTGTCACTAGCAGTGTAGAGTTTTCCGACTTTTTCTTTGTTTCAAGTGTGTGTATGCCCGTTCCTAAGTGAGACTGTAAACTCTGTTGACTGCTGTGGTGCGGTAGCAAAGACATTAATTTGGGATCAGAAAAGAGGAGTTTGAGATCTGTTCTGCCTCCTTGGCCAAATGACCACAGACTAACCATGTACTCTTGTCTCAATCTCTTCGTTTGTAAAGTAAAAATAAGCATATCAGCCGGGCGTGGTGGTGCACGCTTGTAATCCCAGTACTTGGGAGGCTGAGACAGGAGGATTGCAAGTTTGTATCCAGCCTCAGCTACCTAGTGAGGCCCTCCACAACATAGCGAGACCCTGTTTCAAAATAAAGAATAAAAAATAGGGCTGGGGGTGTAGCTCGGAGGTAGAATGCCCCTGGGTTCAATCCCCGGTACCGCAAAAAAAAAAAAAAAGCATATCTATTCAAGGTGAGAATGTATGTGGAAAAATCTTATAAAATGTATACTGCTACACAAATATAAGGTATTCAAAAGTGGGAGTGGGGACAAAACAGGAGATTAGAAGAAAAACCTCGCGATCAGGAGACCTGAGATCAAGATTTTGCCAGTTAGCAGCTCGATGACCTTGGCACAGCATAATTCAATGATGCCACAGAGCCTCGATGGACTTTAGCTACCTTACTTGTAGAATGGCCTAACAGGACTTGACTCCAATGAATTTCTGACTTCTGTGCAAATCACATCAACCCTGTGACATAGGAAGCCCGTGAATGTGTGTGTGTGTGTGTGTGTGTGTGTGTGTGTGTGTGTGTGTGCTGGCTCACATGTGTGTGTATCCGTGTGTGGTACAAGGGATTAAACCCAGGGATATTCTACCTCTGAGCTACACCCCCCGCCCTATTTTATTCTTTATTTTGAAACGGGGTCTCACTAAGTTGTTGAGGACCTCACTAAGTTGCTGAGGCTGGCCTCAAAGCTGTGATCCTCCTGTCTTAGCCTCCCAAGTACTGGGATTACAGGCCTGTGCCACCATGCCCAACTACCGCCTATCTTATAGATAAGAAAACTGTGATATAATATTTCCTCCTGTCCTTGTTATAATGATCCCCATAAAGCCTGTAACAGTTCTGGATACAAAATAAAATAAATGCTTGTGGGTTGATCAGTTTAAGTATACAGTTATCTCGGTGGAAGAGATCATATATCCAACAGAGGATCTTTTATCCGACCATGAGGGCAGGATGCAGGATGCTCTCGTGGGGTGCTTGGTACAGAGGGCCCTGCCATGTTCTTTTTGGTCATATGATTCTGGGAAGGCAAATAGAAAATGAACAGAGAACATAACTGGCAGAAATGAAATTACTACTTTTCTGGAGAGAGTGCTATTTGTCTGAAAATTGTAAAATGTAGTTGGGAAGGAGGAAATAACCAGTCGGTGATTCATGACACTAAAAACTAAGAAAAGGTGGGTTTTCTTTGTGGCTATAAAACAAACAAAAAAAGCATATAAACCCAGTATTTAAATGTTAATCTGCTACAGCACATCAAATGTTTATGGAAAAAATTGGACGGAAGCATTAGACTGAAAAAACCAATCATTTCCTATTTCAATGTGCATATCTAGAAGACATCTAACTGTTTCTAGCAGTGCGTTTTTACATTTCTGCAAGGAATACCCTGACTTTTTTTTTTTTTTTGCTATAGTGACCATGAAACAATGCTTCCATGGTGGGTAATATGAAATATTTCAGAAGAAAGGAGAAGCTTGAGATTTCTTAGATACAAGACAAGCCTCCTTTATCTTGTACTTCTCGTATTTGCTGTTACGTACTTGGTTTAACTATTAGCCAGTGTTTTGATCAGCATTCTTGCTGCTGTGACTCAAACACCTGACATGCAAAGCTTAGAGGAAGAAGGATTTCATTTGGGGGCTCACAGCTCTGGAGATTTCAGTCCACACCGGGCTGCTTCCAAGCAGAAGCCAGGGTTGCAGATTCTCAGGGCATCGTGGTAGGGAGCAGAGAGATAGGCTGAGGGCTTGTTGTCATTTTATGGCAGCAGGGGAAAGAAAGAAGTTGCAGAGACTGGCCTAGGAAAACACTGTCCCCCACCACACCCCCAGGGACCCTTCCACCGCAGCCATGTCCTGCCTCTGAAAATGGCTGCCTTGTCTAACACATGAGATGTTGGGGATTTATTTATTTATTTATTGGCACTGAGGAATTGAACCCAGGAACATTTGACATCTGAGCTATACCTCTAGTCCTGTTTTATTTTGAAACAGGGTCTTACTAAGTTTCTGAGGCTGGCCTCAAACCTGTGATCCTCCTGTCTCAGCCTCCCAAGTACTGGGATTACAGACATGCACCAACACATCCAGCAAGAGGACATTTAGAATTCAAATTATAACAGCCAGTGTACCTTGGGTGTTTTGTAACTGTCTTGCTGGACTCTACATTTTAAGGCAGAAATTTGAAAATGAAAAATTGTTAACATGGTATTTGACATCTTAGATTCCAGAGGTCTTTTGGCAAACAATTAAATGAATAAAGAATTGATTATTCATCTAAAATAGCATCTGGGCACAGGATATGTGTCTCCCCAACTTTTTTTTCTTTCTTTTTTTTTCCTGTGTGTGTGTATGTGTGTGTGTGTGTGTGTATGTATGTGTGTGTGTGTGTGTGTGTGTGTGTGTGTGTGTGTGTATGGTTCTGAGGACTGAACCCAGGACCATTCTATCTCTTGCTAAGTTGCTAAGACTAGCCACGGACCCATGATCCTCTTGTCTCAGTCTCCCAAGTACTGGGAATACAGGCATGCACCGCTACGCCTGTCTCCTTTCTTTCTTTAAACAGTTTTATCCACTTTAAGTTTACCTTATGCTGCACCATAATAAATCAGAGAGGAAAAAAAGAACTCACAAAACTTCAAGACATTCCATTTTACAAATTGTAATAACTAGGCTGTACTCTAAAATGTTTGGTCAGGGAAAAGGCTGAAAGTACTAACTAAAATGAGGTCTGAGTTTCTTCTGAGAATTAGAATTTCTTGTGCTCTTCCAAGTCCTAGATGACATAGATAATGGAAAATTAATTTTAATGCTAATAATATGCTTAAATTGGCACAGGTCAGTAGTCATTATGGACTGGTTTTTGTTCATGTCTTAATTTTGCCATTCTAAACCTTTGAGCAAGTTTTAAAACACTTAATACAGCACTCCCCGGACTCTGATGTTTACCTTCCTCCCCAAATCCATTTTCATTATTTCTCTTTCCTTCCACACAGAGAAGTGGAGTGAGAGGGCTTTGGATCAAAACTGTGACTGGATTCCAGTCCTGAGGCTTTGGCGAAGCTGCGCAACTGTGGGTAAGTCATTTAGCCCTTCTGTAAAATGGGGATAATAGAAGACAACAGTCTTCTCAGTGCGTGAAGATTAAATGAGACCCTGCATGGAAAGACCTCTCTGAACAGTGGAAGGATTTGAAGCTTCTAATAAATGTCAGCTATTATTATTCCCACCATAGATGAAAATATATGTATATTTAAAATGCTTTTTGAATTGATGCCAAAAGTACTTTGGGGCTTTCTAATTTCTGAATTATAATAATAGTTGACCTGTTCCAGCTATGCGAAATTGATAAATTCTATCCAAAGGAAATATGCAAAATTATATATGCACAATAATCACATTTAACTGAAATGCAAATCAGAATAATCTTAGTAGACTGTTGGGTTTTATTCCAAAGTCTCCATGAAGCATGCCTTCAAAGCTCTTACAGATATGGGAGTTTGGAACTGATTCTGGCAGTGGGATTAGGGCACTTTAGAGTAAAATAGAATTTTCTGTTATTTATTTCTTTTGTGTGTGTGGTACTGGGGATTGAAAGGTTGTTCTACTTCTGTGCTATATACCTCCAGCCCTATTTTATTTTGAAACAGGGTCTCGCTAACTTGCTGAGGCTGGGCTCAAACCTACAATCCTCCTGTCTCAGCCTCCCAAGTACTGGGATTACAGGCATGTACCACAACTCCTAGCTAAAATGGAAATTTAGAATTGAAAGTACCTTAACTGTGGAACTGTAACATAGACTCCGGATTCAGACTGCCTGGGTGAGAACCCTGACTCTATCACTTAGTAGCTTTCAACCTTGACCAAATTATTCAACTCTTTACCCCTTCATTTTCTTATCTGCAAAGTGGTGGTATTATTAACACCCTTTTCATCATGCTACTATAAAGATTGAATGAGCTAATATTTTTATGAGAACAGGGCCTGACATCTCCAGTGAGTTCTCATTAGATGTTAGCTATTATTATTAATTTGGGGATCAAGGCAAAGCGCAAAAGTGAACTTCCTAAGGTCATTGTTTCAATCAGCATTCTCATTGATGTGACTCGAAATACCTGATGACCACAACTTAGAGGAAGAAAGATTTATTTGCTCACAGTTCTGGAGATTTCAGAGGTTTCAGCCTGTGGAGCTCAGGCCATGGCAGCAGGAAGCAGAGAGAGCGTGATCGGGGGACTCTGCTCTCACATCATGGAGGTCAGAAGCAGAGAGAGAGAAAGTGAGAAGGGGTCCATGGATATATAAGTAGTCCTCAAAGCCACACCCCAGTGACTCACCTTCTCCAGTCACACCCTACCTGCCTACCTTACCACCCAATTAATCCATTAGTGGATAAATCCACAGAGGAGACCAGAACCAGATAAATGGACTTATCTACTGGCGAGACCAGAACCCTCATAATTCAATCATTTTACCTCCAAACGTCCCTGCATCAATACATGAGCTCTTCCAGGGTATACCCCACATCCAAACCGTAACAGTCACATTTTAGTTAATGGTAAGGAGTTAGGTCCAGGACTCCTGATTTCTAGTCCACTGCTCTTTCTACTCTAATACCAATTTACTCTTCCTAATGGTCATGTCTCTAGATACATTTCAGTGCTTCCATCCTGCACAAGAGCTTGCCTTGTTCATCTATGACTTAGCCCGTGAAGAAGTAAGTCCTAGGCATTGATCTTTTTTGCCGATGTAGAAAGATTGACTTTTCACAGTTGAAAGAGTTAAATTCTACAGTAGATGGAGCTTGAACTTTGTGCTTGTTTACTATATAGGCTTTTCCCTGCTTTATCATGAGACTCTAAACCAAATCATAACAAAGGAATTAATTAAGAAAAATCACCAAGAAGAAAGAAAAACTTGGGCTGGGGGTATAGCTCACTGATAGATTGTGTGTTTACCGTGTATGAGGCCCTGGGTTCAATCCCCAGGACCAAAAAGGAAAAGAAAAACTGTAAGTAGCCCTCTGTGAATTTTTAAGGTCCTTGAGAAGATTACTTGGACCTCTCCCCAAACCTGCTAAGCATGAGGCCCACAACAGAACATTTTTGGTGTAGATGAACTGGAGAAGGGGCCCCATGGATAATTTCCCCTGGGGAAATCTTCCCTGCAGGAAGTAGGCAGCAAAGAAAAAGACAAGCTCTCGGATGGAGGAATACGTTAAGCCTCATTTCTTTTTATCTTTTTGCACAGCCTAACTTCACCACCCACTGCAGCCCCTACCTACTCAGTCTCCTGTGTCACAATTCCAGGTGTGCTCATCAGCATGCAGAAAGCACACACGAAGGTGGATGTATTTGCATGATAGATAAATCAAATCTGCAAATGGATAATGACATGGGCAAGTCATCCATTTATGCCTGTAAACAAATTTTCAGTTAGACCTTGGGAACGAGGAACATGATACTCTCTCTACAAACTAGTGTGGCTTTCTTATTTGAAGTAAGTTTTTGGTTTTGTTTTGAGGATATTTTCCGAATCTATTTTGAATGTTAGAAATGGGGCGTCTGCTAAAGGGAAGTTGTGTGAGTTCAAACCTTTGGGCTAAGATTCCTTTAGGCATGGCCTCCAACTTCTTCACCTAGGTTGCCTTAACCTTGGCTAAGAGGAATACCAGGGGTTCAGACTAAAACCTGAAGAGGTCAGCCAGAGCAGACCTTTTTTCCAAGTTTCTCACATGGATAGCATAGAGGTTAAGAACATGGCTCTTGAGTCACCTGGTCTGAGCTTCCACCATTTACAAGATGAGTGAACTTAAACAGTCATTCCTCCCTCTGCCTCAGTCACATTATGTGTTAAGTCGTGGTAGTGACAGTACCCACTTCATAGAGCTCTTGTGAGGAGGGAATGAGTTAATTCAACTGAAGTACTCACGGCACAGTCTAGGCATATAGTGAGCACAAAATAAATACTAACTGATTACTTTGAAGATAGTCACCTGCATTCTTACTAGGATATACCTGGCTTGTTTAAAACAAAAATAAAGGATCCCCACCCCCTCCAAATCATCGAGTGATTTATCCATCCATCCAGTCAGGAAGCATATATTGAGGTCATGTTGAGGACCTATGTCATGGTGGGCATCGTGAGAAATACAGAGATAAATAAAATGTGCATATATCTCTCAGGGAACTTAAAGTCTTCTAGAGGAAATGAATGAACTAGAAAATGACCCCAATATAAAAACTAATAGTTATTGACCAAGTACTTGGTACCAAGTTATGTGTAAATTCGCTAGACTCCAAATAATCCTACAGGTAGATAATTTTTCCTACTTTTTCTTTTTTCTTTTTTTTTTTTTTTTTGCTATTGGGGATTGAACCCAGGGGCATTCTACCTCTGAGATATAAACCTAGCCTTATTTTATTTTTTATTTTGAAACAGGATCTCACTGAATTGCTGAGGACATTCCTAAGTTGCTGAGGCTGGCCTTGAAACTGTGATCCTCCAGTCTGTGAGCCTCACAAGTACTGGGGTTACAAGCGTGTACTACCACACCCAGCTTATTGCCACCATTTTACTTCTTTGGAAACAGACTCAGAGGTCAGGTAACAGGCCCAAGTCACCTGGTTTACAGGTACTGATTCAGGGATTTGAGCCCCCATTTGTCTGAGCTCACAGCTCCTGCCTTTTCTTCTGCCTACCCATAATCCCAATTTGTTGAATTTGTGGTCTTGGTTTGGAAGTTGGAAACCCCAGATAATGACTGGTAACCAAGGAGGGGCAGGAATATGAAAAAAAATTGTAAGTCTGTTTAAAAAACAAGAGGAAAAGAGATCTCAAAGAAAACTCAAAAAACTGGATCCAGATTATAGAGCCTCGGCCTGGGTGGGGACAGTGGAGAGAGGGGTTTCTTCTCTCATGGCAGCTCTGCTTGGTGGGTGCGCTGGAAACACTGGCTAAGGAAGAGCCCAGCTGGTCACCTAGACTCAGTGGAGGGGGTCTAGCCATCACCGTTACCCTCTGTGGCACAGGAGTGGGGAGTGCCAGTGTGGTATCTGCATGTTCCAGCCTAAGGTAAACACTGAGCCAGAAAAGCAATTAAAGCAGAAACAGATGAGGATAATTAGAAGGGAAAGCTCCAAAGGGTAGAAGGAGGCCGTGAAACTTAAACAAAGAATTGAGTTATTTCTGTCAATTGCTTGATGTCTGGAAAAAACCAGACTTTTTGGTCCAGACGATGGTACCACACCCTCAGGAAGGCAAGCTGTTGTCAGCACTGTCCCCCTCGTTTGGACTTGATGGTATCTCTTGGGTTCTGCCACCCAGTCTCCCTGAACAGGACAGAGACCTAGTGGACATGTCCATTTGAATGTTCTGCAGATACCTCAAATTCTGCTTCAAAATTGAATGCATCCATCTTCCTTCAAAAAGCCTGCTTCTAGCCAGGCGTGGTGGCGCACACCTACAATCCCAGCTACTCAGAAGTCTGAGGCAGGAGGATCACAAATACAAGGCCAGCCTAGGCAACTTAGCAAGACCCTGTCTCAAAATAAAAATAAAAAGAGCCGGGGATGTAGTTCAGTTCAGTGGTACAGCAACCCGGAGTTCAATTCCTGGTACTGCAAAAAAAAAAAAAAAAAAAAAACCACAAAACACAATACCTGCTCCTTTCTGAATATTCACCATTACAGCCTAACAATGTCAAGTCCATCTAGTCTTCTAAATTAGGAAGTGGTCCTCCGTTTTTATGGTAAAATGCTTTCTTCAAGCTTTCCATGTCTGTTTCTGCATTATTCCCTTTTCTATTCAAATTGTCAAGTGAGTCAATCTTCGAATGAAGATATGTTACTGCTATGGGATGAAGGGGTCATTCTTGGCCCTTCGTGTCCCCAGCCAGCCCCAGGGAGCATATTTAACCAAAGTCATGCGGTCGTCAGGGTTAGCTCCCATCACCTTATGGCAATCTAGGGAAAGACTCAGGAAAAGTCCATCTCTTGAGAGAAAGGAAGGTCACAAAGAAACTAGGGACATCCAAAACCTTCCAAAAAGAGGAACGGAAAGGCACGGGAATTTGTTATTCTGTTTGGAGAAGCTGGTCCTAAGGAAATGGGCCCAAAGCTTTTTGAACATTGGCTGGAAAAAGGTAAAAAATGAAAGAGCAAATTGGATAGTTGCTTCATTCTCTCATTCTACTATCTTGACCTTTTAGGGTGTATCTTCATGAGACATGAAGAAAAGTGATAATTGCATAATTTGACTTTTCATTAAAGCATAAAAATGGAACGTGTGTGTGTGTGTGTGTGTGTGTGTGTGTGTGTGTGTGTGGCACTGGGGATTGAACCCAGGCGCATTCTATCTCCGAGCTACACCCCCTAGCCCTATTTTATTTCTTTTTATTTTGAAACAGGGTCTCACTTGAGAGTCTCACTATTTGCTGAGGCTGTCCTTGAACCTGAAATCCTCTAGTCTCAGCCTCCCAAGTACTGGGATTACAAGCGTACACCACCACGCCTGGCAGAAGTTTTATTGATGTAGCCCCAAAGCCTCGATGCAATATTTATATTATAAAAGCACTGACATCATTTTATATAATTTAGTACTCTTGGCACACTCAACTCAAAAGAGACCCAAACCAAGGGTGCTGCAGGTCAGGACTGGGGTTCATTGGCAGGGTTGTGTGTGGGAAACTTCTTGGGTGTCCGACCAGGCTTAGATTAAAGGTGCTACAAATTTCTAAATTGCATTTGCCCAAAGTTTACTAGAGTTTTTAAAGGGTAAATCATACTCACAGGTCAAAGTAAGAGACCTCTGTGATGTAAGTTGATAAATAAGTCGCTTTTTTGAATGAGGTTCCTTTACTAAATTTTTTAATTTTTTTGTAACTTGCCACACTACTTTGGACAAATTATGTAAGTTGCTCTGAGCTTCATTTTTCTCATAGGTACAGTAGGGACAGTAATGCTGCTTTTCCATCGGATCGCTCAGGAACTGAACAACAATTTTGGCATACCGTAAGGGCCCAAATAATATTAGTTGCCTAATAATCATAATCATAATTCTGCCAATTAACTATTTTTTGTGGTGCTGGGGATTAAATTCAGGGGCATCCTGCCTCTGAGATACATCCTCAGCCCTAATTTTTTATTTTATTTGGAAACAGAGTCTCACTAAGTTGCAGAGAGCCTTGCTTAGTTGCTGAGGCTGGCCTTGAAACTGCAATCCTCTTGTCTCAGCCTCCCAAGTACTAGTATTATAAGTGTGCACCACCATGACCTACTTGCCAATGGAT
Organism: Glis glis; assembly: GCA_004027185.1. NCBI lineage: Eukaryota > Metazoa > Chordata > Mammalia > Rodentia > Gliridae > Glis > Glis glis. The sequence continues at coordinate 17,016 of PVJS01036096.1, forward strand.
TATTAATTTTGAGACAAAAGTATGGATCCCTGGAGACCTTCTCCAGTACTGCTATTACAGACAGAGATAGTGAGAATTTCTGCAAGGTGCCTTTAAAAAAAAGTTTAGATTTTTACCTTGTCTTTTTAGCTACCTTCTCTTCTATCTGTTTACATCAAAGTGCTATAGGAATATAATCTAAAGGGTAAAACAGTACTATAAGAATGAGGAGGAAAATAATGGCTACCTACACTAACCCTCCTTTCCACCCAAATCCTGCTTCCTAGAGGCAGTCGTTTTACTGTCTTAGTTATTTCTTCTGATATTTCTAAATACCATGCTTAGAGTGAAGTTTTTCTTTCCTTATATTTCAATGGTAGAATGTATCTACTGACTTCCAAAGAGATATGAATGTTGCTATTTATTTTATACACACACACACACACACACACACACACACACACACATTTCCCTAAGAGAATTACATTATATTCAGTGTCTGTTTTTTCCATTATGTGCACTATTGAGCCTTATGATATACTATGATTATATTTCCTTTATTGCATAACTTTTTGGTTTTCCTAAGAGGTAACACATGGTCTTGGTTTGTTTGGGCTACTATAACAGAATACCATAGACTGGGATTTATAAACAACAGAACTTTTTTTTCTCATAGTTCTGGAGGCTGGAAGTCCGAGACCAGAGGGCTGGTAGATTTGATGTCTCATGAGGTCCCCTTTTCTGGATTGCAGACTGTGCTCTTCTTATATCCTCATGTGTCACAGAGAGGGCAAGAGAGTTCTCTGGGGTCCTTTTCATGAGGCTTTACCCTCATGACCCAGTTACTGCCCAGAGGTGCCACCTCCTAATGCCACCACATTGGGGGTTAAGATTTTAACATATGAATTTTGAGGGGGCACAACATTCAGTCCATAACAAAATAAAAACACCTTTTTTTTTTAGTTCTGTGTTTCCTAGGTACCTATTATTAATGTATGCTCAAATTCTCTGTTATGGTTTGGATGTCGAATGTCTCCTGGGCTCATGCATTCATTGGCAATGTGAAAATATTCAGAAGCAAAATAATCAAATCATGAGGGTTCAAATCTCACCAGTGGATAAACCCATTGATGGATTAATAAGTTGAATCGATTTATTGGGTGGTGATGTGGGCAGGTAAGGCGTAGCTGGAGGAGGGAGGTCACTGGGGGTGAGTCCTTGCAACTATATATGTCCCTTGTCCCAAATCCTTGCACTCTCTCTGCTTCCAACCTCCGTGACATGAGAGCAACATCCCTCCCTTCACACACCCTGTCACTGCTGCCATTTATGCTTCGGAACCAACCCTATGGACTGAACTCCCTGAAACCGCGAGCCCCAATGAATCTTTCTTCCTCTAAGTTTTGTGTGTCAGGTATTTAGATCCCAGAGGTAAGAACGCTAACTGAAGCCCTGACTTATCTATGAAACACCTGCTAATACAACCTCAAACACATTGGGTAATCTATCCAGCCCTCTTCCTCTTTTTTTCCCCCAAATCATGCCCTTTGCTTCTCTGTTCCAATTTTAACAGTTGCTCTCTGGATATAGCACAAAGCTGTTTTCTTGGGATCTCCTGTGCCTTTATCCTGGAAACCTCTCCTCTGTTGCAACTTCATATTCCTGGACCTTGCATCTTTCCTTTTCTGGTTTATTTCCCCATTTCAGTGACATATGTCCTCCAGTACCTGCCTAAGAAGATGCAGGTTTGTGCCCTTGCATGGCAAAAGCTGCTGGTTGCTACCAATACTTTTTTCATTATACAGTAGTTTCTACTTATCCTCTATTTCCCCCCAATTATCCTCAATTATTCTTATTATTATTCTCTGCTTTCCCCATTTCAGTTACTTGCAATCAACTGAAGTCTAAAAATATTAAATGGAAAATTCCAGGAATAAACCATGTACACATTTTGAATTGTGCATCTTCCTGAGTAGCATGATGAATTCCCACGCTCTCCCATTCCGTCCCCCCAGGACATGAATCATCATCACCCCTTTGTTCGGCGTATGTCTGATGTATACACTGCCCACTCGCTAGTCACTTAGCTTTCTTGGTTGGTGTTCAGATTCATTGCTGCGGTATAGCAGTGCTTGTGTTCAAGTAACCCTTTACTTAGAAATGGCCCCAAAGAGTGAGAGTAGAGATGCTGGCAATTAGGATGCCCCAAAGAGAAGCTATAAAGTGCATACTTGAAGTGAAAAGGTGAAAGTTCTTAAGTTAGAAAAATGCATAGTATATATAGGGCTCAGTACCACCTGTGATTTCAGGCATCCACTGGGGATTTGGGAATATATTTCCCACCTATAAGGGGGACTTCTATAATAGAACTTTATGCTAAGCTCATGGCTGCCTGCCCAAAGCTAGGACAGCATTGGCTTCTTAAGCTGTTATGGGGAGGGGGAACTGTGACAGCGTTCTGAAGAGTGAACCAAGAGGCAAAGGAACCATATGTGTCTTCTGGTACCTCCTTTGAGAGAAGGTTGTAGTCCACCCTCTTTCATCCCTAGAATGGGAGGCCGCCTTGGATTATGGTACTTGGAAATAAATACTTGTGGATAAATCTGAGTTCTAATACAAAATTTGCCACCGGGGTCGTGGTTGCAGAGCATATACGTTCAAATTGAGTCCTACTTTTATGAATTAGATTTTCTAATGAAAAATCAACATGGCACATACTCTCATGTAGTGATGAGATGACATCACATATAGTAATGAGATTACAAGAGAGTGTGAAAGCTGAGGTGAGGAGGAGGAGAGGTAGGCCATTACTGCATAATGCACGTCTCCTTATCATGGCTTGCGGGTGTGCAGAAGGCCTTGGAAGCAAGCCACAGAGAGCAGACAGTGTCATCAGCACACATCAACCCTGAGAAAGGATCACTCGCCGCTTACCGAGATGCAGCTGAGCCCACAGGAACACCTAACCTGCAATCAATCTCTTCCTTACTATGGTCTGGCAGGACAGGTGATACCTGTCTTCATGGATTTTTGTGCGAGGAATTCATTTTTATTTCACATCAAAAGCACATATCTTTATTGACTAGTTGGAAGCATGCTGATGGGCGGTCGTGCTTATTTTTTTTTTTTTTGCGGTACCTGGGATTGAACCCAGGGGCGTTCTACCTCCGCGCTACACCCCCAGCCCTATTTTTTATACTTTATTTTGAAACCGGGTCTCACGAAGTTGCGGAGGGCCTCACTAAGTAGAGAGAGAGAGGGAGAGAGAGAGAAAGAGAGAGAGAACTGAGGCTGGCCTCGAACCTGGATCCTCTGGTCTCTGCCTCCCAAAGTACTGGGATTACAAGCGTGCGCCACCACGCCCGGCTTGTGCTTTTGTTTTTATAACAGCAACAGGCCATCCGTGGCCACTCTCTTTGTTTATATGATGGCATGTCTCGTGTAAAAAGTTGTTTTCTTTCGAAGTAGTTTCAGAATATGTACCTTATTTTTTTTTTTTTTTGCGGTACCGGGGATTGAATCCAGGGGCGTTCTAACTCCGCGCTACACCCCCGGCCCTATTTTTTATACTTTATTTTGAAACCGGGTCTCACGAAGTTGCGGAGGGCCTCACTAAGTAGAGAGAGAGAAAGAGAGACAGGGAG
>PVJS01036097.1:0-20633 GCA_004027185.1 Glis glis
TTTTTTTTTTTTTTTTTTTTTTTTTGCGGTACCGGGGACTGAACCCAGGGGCGTTCTACTTCTGTGCTACACTCTGGCCCTATTTTTTATACTTTATTTTGAAACCGGGTCTCACGAAGTTGCGGAGGGCCTCACTAAGTAGAGAGAGAGAGAGAGAGAGAGACCGGAAGAGAGAGAGAGAAAGAGCTGAGGCTGGCCGCGAACCTGGATCCTCCAGTCTCCGCCTCCCAAAGTACTGGGATTACAAGTGTGTGCCACCACGCCCGGCTCCAATGCTGTTTCTGAAAGGCCAGTTTCTCACAAGGCTCATCAGTCAAACTGAGCACAGTTTAGTGGGCCAGAGGCAGATCCCAAATCAAGTTTGACCAAGCCTAGACCATCACCCGGAAGACTGAAAAGGGAGTCCCTGGGTTGCAGGTGGTGTCTCTTATAAAAACACATAAAGATTTGGGATGCCGGGAGTGGTGGCGCACGCTTGTAATCCCAGTACTTTGGGAGGCGGAGACCGGAGGATCTGGGTTCAAGGCCAGCCTCAGTTCTCTCTCTCTCTCTCTCTCTCTCTCTCTCTCTCTCTCTACTTAGTGAGGCCCTCTGCAACTTCATGAAACCCGGTTTCAAAATAAAGTATAAAAAATAGGACCGGGGGCGTAGTGCGGAGGTAGAACGCCCCTGAGTTCAATCACAAAAAAAAAAAAAAGATTTGGGATGGTCATGTTTATTCCAGCATATGATTGGGAAAGGGGGAGAAAGAAAATCTGGAATAGAGTCATTGAGACAAGAGAAGAGGTCCCAAGAAAAATGGAGAGGGAGCAAGAGTTCTAATTCTATGATAATGAGATCAGCCCATGGCCAACCACCACTTGATAATACAGAGACAGAAGTGCTGTGTGTTGCAGGGAATTCCTGCCCTACATTTCCTGAGCCCCAACTATCAGATCGTCCACTGTTTTTCTCCAACCTTAAAGCTTAAGACAATGGAGACAGACTGGCTGCTAGCTGTGTAGACTTGGGCAAATTATTTGATGTCTCCACGTCTCAATTTCTTCTTCTAACATTAGGTGTATCCACCTCATCACTCAATGTTAAATGGAATCATAAAGTAGACAGTAACAGATACAGATTTGGGTTTGCAGCAGATATTCTAGAATGCTACTCTAGTCCCTCCCACAAGGCAAGACACAAACTCTGTTGTCCAGAGGATAGGCTGCCATGACAGAGATTTTAGGTACCAAAGTCAAATATGCAAGGGGAAGAGTAGGTTAAAAGACATCCGCCTAGATGTCTTTCCTGAAGTCCTTTTCAGAGCGCTTCAATGCTAGTATGTATTCTGAGTTTCCAAATCAGGAATGTAATAGGTAGAATTGCCACGTGTCACTTAGGGTGACAGAAGCTCATTATCTAATGGAGAATTTCATGGGACCGGTGTCCTACAGAACGCACCCTGGGGTATTCTGCACGAGGACTGTAATCTTCAAATTGTGCCCCATGGAGCCTAATGATCCTGAAGGAAAATTCTCACAGATTCTGCAAAGAAGTACGAGGTAGTGAACGAGTTGGATAAAACGCGAATCCCTTCACCCCCACTCCATCCTCCCACCCCACATCAAGAGCTAAGAATCCGAGTTTTTTGAAAAATGGAAATATATAGAGAAATGACATATATATCATCTATTATGTATACATCATCTATGTTATGTATTATATATACATGGATCTTCATCAGAGCTTATGAGTTCATAAGCAATTGCAGTGAGACCCACTTACCATTCTCTCTAGAGTCCAATAAACAAGACGTTTTCTTGTTTGTTCCACGATCCCTCTTTCCTAATCAAAAAGTTTTTTTTCAAGTCACACTTATTAAGTTATAAATTATAAATAATAAAGTTGGCAATTTTGTGCTCAGTACTATGAATCTTGACACATGTGGACAGTCCTGTAGCTAGCACTATATTCAAGATACAGAATATTTCCATCAACAGACAGGCGTAGTGGCACATGCCTATAACATTTCTTTTTATTGCCAAGTTGTATTTCACCGTATGGATGTACCATAATTTGTTTATATACTCATTAGTGGTATGACATTTGGGGGTCTTCCATTTTCTGGCAATTATGAATAAATGCACTGCAAGCATGTGTATTGAGATTTTTGTGTGAAAGCACATTTTCATTCTTTTTGGGTAAGTACACCAAGATGAAATTACTGGGTCATATGTAAGTATATGTTTAACTTCAAGAAAGTGCGAAACTAGTCTTTTTTTTTGTGGTAATGGGGACATTCTCCCTCTGAGCTACACCACCAGTTCTATTTTATTTTATTTTTTTAAATTTGGAAGCAGGGTCTCACTAAGTTACTGAGTACCTCACTAAGTTGCCAAGGCTGTTCTCGAACCTGCAATCCTCCTGTCTCAGCCTTCCAAATACTGAGATTACAGGCATGGGCCATGATGCCCGACACCAAACTACTTTCCACAATGGCTGAACCTGTTTGCATTCCCACCAACAAGGGATGAGAGTTAGAGCCGCTCCCATTCTGAGCACCCAGAATTGCCAATTTAATTATTAAAAGTTATTTTACAATTTCTAATAGATAGGTAGTGGTGTCTCATTGTAATCTTGACTTGAATTTACCTGATGACTAATGGTGCTAACCATCTTTTCATGTCCTTATTTATCATTGCTATGCCTTCCTTGGCGAAGTATCTATTCAAATATTTTGCCCATTTTTTATTAGGGTGTTTTCTTATTATTGAATTTTAAGGGCTCTTTATAGATTCTCTATACTAATCCTTCATCAGCCATGGAGTTTGCAAATATTTTCCCATAGCTTGTAGCCAGCTCATTCATTTTCTGAAGGGCAGAAATGTGTAATTTTGATGGGGTCCAATTTATCAACTTTTAAAAAATTGATTGTGCTTGTGGTATTGTATCTAAGGGATCTTTGCTTGGCCCAAGGTTTTCCCTTATCCTTTCTTGAGAAGTGTTGTATGTGGAAACTTCACACATAGCTCTATGATCCATTTTCAGTTAATTTTTGTAGATGGTGCAAAGTATGAACCAATGTTCATTTATTTTACACAGGGATTTCCAATTATTCCAGCACTATTTGTTGAAAAGATTATTCTCATTAATGATATTCTCTCTCTCTCTCTCTCTCTCTCTAAATATATATATAGTGAGAGAAATATAGATAGTTATTTTTAGTTGTTGCCCTAGGGTTTAAAGCATACTGTAAAAACTTATTGCAGTCAACCTACACGTACTATTTTAACCCTACATCTATAACAATGAAAGAACCTTACAATCGTCAAATTACAGTTCCTTTCTGAGATAGAGCTCATGTTTTGGGGTCCCAAGATTAGGTCTTCTTGGGTTATCTTGGCCCTTTTCCCCACGGCAGCCCAACTCTGCTTGTGTGGGAACACTCCACCATCTCTCCCCAAGTGGTGGGAGATCTGTACTAGAACTGGCATAGCATGTGTGTCCCAGAACTCTTATTGCTTCCGCCAGACATAGAAAGAGTTTATCTTGTACCTTCCCCTCAGCCTTCATGGGTCCTCACCTGTCTGTGTCCAGGATGCCACTGAGTATACTGGCCCTCTCCAAGAAGCTTTAGGATTTTGTTCAGTAAGGGAAAAGGGTCCAGATGGGGCTTCCTGCCTTCCCATCTGGCAGCTGCTCCTCTTTGCAGACCTGCACTATGGAGGGAGGCTCTCTCTGGTCTCTTGCTCAGTCCCAGTCTTACGTATAAGCACCTGGTACAGGCCCATGTTGATAATCCTGCCCCTGGGGATTGCTTCTACGTGTCTTTGGCTTCCAACAACTCCAGAGTCGTGCTTGCTTGCACACAGTCTCTAGCACTTGATTGCATATTTTAAGATGGCTTCTGGCATGGGCCTGTCCTGCAGGAACCTGGGATCCCATTGCAAGTCTCCTTGGAGAGACTGTCTTTGCTTACAAATTGCACTGCTGGCTTGCCCTGGAACCTCAGCTCTCTCGTGGATTCAAGAAAAGTTATGACTTTGCAGTTCACCAATTTTTTTTTTCTTATTCTAATGCAGGACATGACCTACATCAAGGTAAGAACAAACTTCCCTCTTCATGCAGAGGTTTCAAGCTTCTAGAAAATACCCCATTCTCTCTCAGACACAGACTGTAAACCGGGTAACAGGCTACTTGAATGTCCGGTGAGTCATGAAAACAACTAATTGAACTAAGCTAATCTCTCCGAGTTACATATTTAGGTACTGACTGAACCGTATGAACTATGTGTTGATAGGTATGTGGACACATGAATCTCATTTGTGGCAGTGCCTTTTAATACATTTCTAGGCAGACAGTTTTAGCATAGAATTCTCTTAGTGTGTTTTTAATTGCTTGCATTTCATGGCCCTTCAATACACAGTAAAAATAATTTGATGCTTGTGTTAGTTTCTTAGGGCCACCATCATAAACGACTGCAAACAAGGTGTCTAAAATAACAGAGAGGTGTTCTCTCGAAGTTCTGGAGACCACAGTCTGAAATTAGAGTGTGGGCAGAGTTCTTGTGTTTCAGTGGCTTCTGAGTGGGAATCTGTCCCGTGCCTCTATGCCAGCTCCGGCCCGTTGCCAGCACTGCTTGGTGTCTGGGCTTATGAATGCACCATTCCCATCTCGGCCTCCATCTTCACCTCACCGTCTTCTCTCAGTCTCTATAGCCCCTGCTCTCCTTACTTACAGGAATGCTGGTCACTGGATTTAGAACCGCCCTAAATCCAGGATCATCTCATCTTGAGATTCTGAATACATTAGCAAAGACTCTTTTTCCTTTGATAATAGAAAGATAAGTCACTTTCCTTTGATAATGGAAAGATAAGTCACTGTCACAGGGCCTGGGATTAGGACTTGGATATACATCTTCTTGAGGGTCTACAGTACAGACCAATCTATGCCTATCAGGTCGCATATTGATGCTGTTTTTAGTTTTATTTTTTTAAATTTTTTGTAGTGCTGGGGATTGAACCCAGGGGCATTCTATCTCTAAACTACATCCCTAGAGCAATTTTATTTTTTTATTTGGAAACTGGGTCTCACTAAGTTGTTGAAAGCCTCACTAAGTTGCTGAGGTTGGCTTCGAACCTACGATCCTTCTGTCTCAGCCTCCCAAGTACTGGGATTACAGGCATGTGCCACCGTGCCTGGCTTGGTGTTATGTTTTATAAGTGTACTTTTGGGGTTCTACTAAGGGGACAGAAGCTCAGGGGAGTCATTAGTCACTGTGATAGTTCCCTAATAGTTACCAGTTTCACCTAGAACCAGATGGTTTAATCAAAAAGGCATTCACATAGACATTTTCCCCCCGAAACATCATGCAAATCATTAGACTTATCTTTTGATGAGACTGAGATTTTTGTGGACATCAAATGAACTTTTAAGTCGATCTACAGTTTCCAAATGAAGTGGCATGTTGTCACCATGAAGCCCGCAAAAAAATCAAGGCAAAGCTGAGCCAAGAGTAATTAATGACCCAAAGTTTGCTTAATAATGACCACAACAGTCTATTTCTGTCTAGCAGGCATAGACTCGTTCCTTTATAGTCTATATTGTCATTAGAAAGAGCCACCATGGAGCCATGATGGTTTGAATCGCTTAATTTCGCTACTCAGAGAATTAAGAAGAACTGAGAGCCGGGCGTGGTGGTGCACGCTTGTCATCCCAGTACTTGGGAGGTGGAGACCAGAGGATCCGGGTTCGCGGCCAGCCTCAGCTACTTAGTGAGGCCCTCTGCAACTTCGCGAGACCCAGTTTCAAAATAAAAAAGTATAAAAAATAGGGCCGGGGGTGTAGCTCAGAGGTAGAATGCCTCTGGGTTCCATCCCAGGTACCGCAAAAAAAAAAAAAAAAGAAAAACTGAGTTCATCTCTTGGCTGATCCATATACAAACGGAGAGACCTTAGCAGGTTATTCCATCATGGGTCTCCCTGACTTCCCCATTGCTTAATGGAACTAATAAACTTGCAAACTCTTAACATTGTCCTAAAGATTCGAGTAAATGAGATAATGTAGGCAACATAGAGGAATATACCAAACATTAATGATGGTTGGTGACCTTCACCTGTGAACACATCTTAATGTTCCCACAACCAATAACCTCTTCCCACATGAACTAATTGTGTGGTGCTCCCAGGCATCGCTCTATTCTTACAAAAAGGAAAGCAAGAACAAGATGAGCCCTGCATTGGAAATTAGGAGAAGTAGATTCCCACCCAAATATCACCACCACCTAGCTGTGTAACCTGCAATAATTTAGTTTCCTGAAACACCAGACACAGGGCTCCAAAGTCATTAGCGATCTCTGAGTCCCTTTCAACATCTCTGCCTCTGTGTGATTTGCATGTCAGTTGGCAAACATCAGTGCCAGGGAAACTTTCAGATTTTCTCCTCATTCATTTCAGAGTTTTACACCATTGACGACTCACTGATCATTTCTTTTTCTTTTTCTTTTTCTTTTTCTTTTCTTTTTTTTTTTTTTTTTTTTTTTTTTTGCGGTACCGGGGATTGAACCCGGGGCGTTTTCCCTCCGAGCTACACCCCCGGCCTTATTTTTTATACTTTATTTTTGAAACCAGGTCTCACGAAGTTGCAGAGGACCTCACTAAGTAGCTGAGGCTGGCCGCGAACCCGGATCCTCTGGTCTCTGCCTCCCAAGTACTGGGATTACAAACGTGCGCCACCATGCCCGGCCACTCATCATTTCTTAACTCAAAGAGTAAAATCAGCACAATCCAGAGAATAAAAACCAGGCCTGGCTGAGCCAGTAAAGAAGAATCGGAATGGAAGGTAAAAAGACAGAAGAGCATGTGGTTTTCCTGCCAGGCCTTGGCTAGAGTGTATTCAAGGCCTCTCTTCTCCCAGGTCACCTGGCACAATACCAACCTCACCCTCACACAGGCCGGTGTTTACGGCCACTCCAAAACCTCCCAAGCACGCATCTCATAAAAAGCAGGGCCCATCCAAATCCCCAGTAATGTCTCCAAAGAAAAAGAATAGAGTCAATTTATCAGGGCTGGGTCTGCGTGTCGTAAATTCCCCAGTCCCCTATTCCCTCTCGGGGCTCGCACGCGCGCACACGCAAACACACGCGCACATGAGCACAACCATAAAAAGATACACTCCCATTTAATAGATGGAGGAGTCAAATTACAGTAACAGTGTAATAAAAGTATGTGCAGGATGTGTGCAGGAGTCTAAACGTGTGTGTGTGTGTGTGTGTGTGTGTGTGTGTGTGTTAGAAAGAGACTTACAAGCTCTTGACTTTCCTCAAGGTCCTAAATTCTCAAAATGTGACATTCCTCTGGGGACATTTAAATAAGCTGTCTTCATAGGACCAGCTCCATAATTTGCAGGCCCAGTGCAACATGCAAACACAGGGCCCCTTCAAAACTTATTAAGGATTTCAGAACTGCAATAGGAGAACATTAAACCAAGTGTGAGAATTTCCAAGGCCAGAGCCCTGTGCGTGTGTGCTGGTCAAACACCCACGAAACCAGGCCGTGTTGACAGTGCAGAGCCTAGATCAGATTTTCCCAACGCGCACCATTGCCTTGGGACGCATCCTCCTGAGGTGTGCTTGGAGGCTCTGGGCACCATGGACGTGGGTGGCTTTGGCATCAGAGGGGCGTGGTTTGCATCCTGCTGGACCACGCACTCAGAGAACCAGCAGAAATATTGCCATTCACCATTTTTACCTTCAACTACTTGCCATCTACGAAATGGAGACTAGGCGACCCATTTCCCAGAATTACAAGGAGGATTATATACACGGAGACAGGTGAAGCCCCTACGACACAGCCTGGCTCATCGGAGATGTTCAAACTGCTCCTCCTTTGCACACAGACCCCGCAGTTCTGTTCAAACAATAGCACTCTCTACTAATGGTGATGCTGCCAACCGCGGGACAGTTGAAGGTCTGACTTAGCGCTTCCAATCTGTCTTTTACCTCCCATAAGATTTCACCCTTGGGTGCAAAAAGATGCCCTGCAAGGCCCTCCTTTAGGGTCAAAGTTTGCACACTCAGATACTCAACAGGCGAGAGTGGAGACAAGTTGCAGGGGAGAAAGGGGCTGGGGAAGGAAAAAGAGAACAAGCTCGCGCTGGAGTTTGCAGAGTCCCCCAGCTAGTTTTCTTGGCTGGGACAGCGAGCTCTTTGGCAGCCAAGTTCCGGAGCCCGGCCGGAGGCTCCGCGGCTCCCATTGGTCCGCCGGCGGCTGTTGCTACGCGGATGGACCAATGGCGCGCGAGGGCGCGGGGCTCCGCCTCCTGCCCGCGCGTCTCTTTTGCAGCGGCGGGGCGGCTCCATGGGTGCAGCCGCGACGCCTCCCTGCACCGCGCCCGAGCTGGGCCTGCGGGGTGCTTCACCTGCCAGACTCGCCCTGCTCCCTCCCGGCTTCGCAGAGCCTGCGGGGACTGGGCGGGACGCTCGGGGCTTTTTTGTTTTGTTTTGTTTTGTTTTATTTTTTCTGCCCCCCTCCTTACGCCCCCGTGCAAGTGTGTGTTTGGTGTTTTAATAACTTTATCAACTCGGTGAACTCTCGCGAGAGCGCCCGCTGCTGCTAACTCGCTGCTTTTAAATTTCAAAAGTTGAACCTCACACCACCACCCCTACATACATACATACATACACACACACACGTATGTACGTTCTGGAGCATTAGGCATTGACGTGTCCCTGCTTCAAAGTAGTGCCTTCATTTAAAAAAATGGAAATTGCCCAGAACAGAGAGAGAACAGAGGTCTCTGTAGCCCTGGGGACTTTGGATTTAATAATAGTATTGTTGATATAAATAATAACTATGTTGCTTAAGGACTTACTCCATTCCAGGTGCTAAGCAATTGTTATGCTTCATCCTATTGAAAGCTTGTGATATAGGTGGGTAAACTGAGGCACAGAGCAGTGAAAGAGTTGTTCAGGACACGGGACCCGAAGTCTGCTTTATTTCCCCTGCTTCCCTGGGCTATAGCATGACTCCAGGATAGCCCAGGTGGTGTGGAGCCCCTGAGTCCAGGATCAGGGGATGGGCCTCAGTAGAATCCATGTCTCCCTGGCTGCCTCAGCACTATTGGGTTCCCCACACACAGCCTGGCACTTCCCAGCCTGTCCTATCACTAGCATCACTAGTTAAGATCCATGCCCAGTGAATCCTCCCCAGGAATCGGAGAATTGCAGATAAGACATTTGCTCTGTCTTTTTTTAGGGAATATTTCATGTCCACCCTGCAGCACACCTCCACCTGAGCAGCTTCCATTTAAGGGGCGTAGGAGCTACAACCCAGAGAGGAAGCGGAACTTGATCAAGGTAGGCGACTTGCTACATCTGTGACACCTGGAAGCTAGTTCTCTGCTGATAATGCAAGCCTGTGAAAGCCTCTCTCTATCAAATGAAAGGCTTCACTAAACCCAACTGCCTGCTGGAAGTCACTACATGCTAATTTTGTGAAGAACTGTTCAGTTGAGCCTATGTGACAAAATGTGTTCATTTTTCCTGGGAAGCTTCCTTCTCTCTCTCTTGATCTCGCTGTCTCTTGCTGCTCTCTCTTGCTGCTCTCTCTCGCGCGCATGCGCTCTCTCTCACTCTCTCTCTTTAGCTCTCTCTCTCTGGCTCTCTGGCTCTCTCCCCCTCCCTCCCTCTCCCTCTTCCTCTCTCTTCCACCAGGGACTTCCTTCCAATTTATCCTGTTATGGTTTCACAATTGTGGCAGTCAATATGGTGTGCAAAAATTATACCGATTTACAGGTAAGGATGCTGGAGCACAGAGACACAGACCCTCTGCCCTAAGATCACAGAGTAGTATAGCTGCAGACCCAGCAATGCTGGAACATAGATTTCCCTCCTCTTCCCCACTCCTTAGCTAGCCTCTCTGCTCTCCATTAATGCCTAAGGCTTTCAAGTTATTCGTTTAAAACAACAAAATGTTTTGCAAAATGTAGAGGTTGAGAATGCACAGGGCGGGAAAAACAGTCAGTGGGAAATGAAATCTATTCTACATTTTGATTTGGAAATGCTTGAGAGGCATCCTCCAAGTTGGAGCAGAATTGGCCCAGTGGAGAAGCCTTGGCTAGCATGGACTGTTTCTACCTGGCAGACATCTACCTACCCCCTAGCCCTCGTTCTGAGCCTGGCACTAGAGGGAAACATGTCTGTACTCAGTCTGCTGTTGCCTAACAGGCTCATCAGAACCACTCCGGCCAGCCTTCTCTTCACAGCAGAAGATGACCCGGGCATGCCCATCTCCGACCCTAACAGCAGCAAGCTGGGGACGTTTCTCTTTTGAGAAGGGGGTGGGCTTGAAACTCTCATACAAGACAAGTATCTTGAGCCGGGCATGGTGGCGCATGCTTGTAATCCCAGTACTTGAGAGGCTGAGACAGGAGGATTGCAGGTTCGCCACCAGCCTCAGTTACTTAGTGAGGCCCTCTGTAACTTAGCCAGACCCTGTTTCAAATTAAAGAATAAAAAATAGGGCTGGGGGTGTAGCTTGGAGGTAGAATGACTCTGGTTCAATCTCCAGTACTGAAAAAAAAAAAGTATCTTGCGGCTGGCCAGAGCCTTTCCATCTCCACCCATCCCTGGAGACTTACTGGGTCCCTGAAAGATAGTACTGTCTCCTTTCTTTAAATCTCCAAGCTTAGAAAGCCTAGCTGTAACCCGCCTTATAATCTTTTGCCATAAAGTTTATCTTCTAAAACTTTTCTCTAAAACCCATGCAAATAAAAATCAGGATTGCAGCAAAGCAGACCATTGTGTTTGTAGAGGCTGATATCATTGTTGGCTGGTTTCCCTAAGAGCCCACTGGAACTCCCTTGGCAGCCCCAAATGGTAAAGCATGTTTGTAAAGCACCTTTCTTCCTGAACACTTACCTAAGTCCCTCCTGTTGCAACCTCTGCTCCCTCCCAAGCTTTGCCCAGCGAGAGAGCCGCCTACCTGCCCAGCTGGCCAAGAACATGCTTGGCCCTAAAGAACATCCTTTCTCCCTTCTGCAAGGATTCTCATGGAGTCTGCTCTGTCTCTGTGCCAGGGAACTTGGGGAGTTGACACAGACAAACTTCTTACCTTCATGCTTTACAGTCAAGCCACAAAACCACACCTCCACTGCCACCTGTGCCACCAAGGAGATGTATGTTCATGCTCCTAACACAGCAACAGTGTGTGACCAAGGGACTTAGTCATTGAAGCAATTGAGACAGGCGTCGTGGAGGAGGAGATTAGGCCTCAGGGTTGTGGAGTGTAGAGGTTAGGGATGAGGGTGGACAGGAAGAAGCAGCAGGATGGACAGATGTCCTCCACTGGACCTGGCCTCTGTGCGTTAAGAACAGCCAGCGGAACAGGCTCAGTCCAATCCACTTTCCATAGATGGGAAATTACTTTTTATTGTAGCTGGTAAAAATTAGCTTCTCAAAGAGCATTGGTATTTCCCCAGAGTCAAGAAATTGGGACCATATGTGTAGGCCTGGTTTTGTTAGGTGGGTGTGCAGCTCACCGAAGAGATAAAATCAACACATTTTTCACTGTTTCCATAATCAGGCGTGGGAATGTTGGAGTCCTACCGATTGCTGCCTTGGCCCAGGGTCGCTTATGTTATTAAGAAATGTTAAACTTTCATTGCCCCGGACTGAAAGAGTTCACATTCAGATGCAACCAAGATTTATTAAGTGCTGACTAGGAACCTGGTATTCCCTATGTAGTAACCCCTAGGAACCTTTCTAACAATGCTTATATAAAGAGAGAGGACTTTTCAACCCCTTTTCTCAGATGAGAAAACCAAGGTCCCCAAAACTCCCGGATCCTGATTCCAAGTATGTGTCATGGATGTGTAATAGGATATTCTTTGACAGCTCACAGAATGGATGTTTTGTGTCACAGGCCCACACAATGTCAGTTTTGAGTGGCATTTCAGAGCGACTTTTTTTTTCAATTCTTTGCCAGTGTTTGATGTCTAACACCCTCGACATGTCCAGCCTTGACCTGAATCTCTTCTCTACTAGGAAATTCATTGCCTTTTTCATGAAGCCGGTTTGGCTTTCAAGTCTTTGATTATTCAAAAAAACATTCAGCTTCAAGACTTCCAATTGGCTTAAAAAGAAAACATTACTTTTTTAGGAAAGATCTGGATTAAATGTTTAAACAAAGTTGGTAGGCATAAAAGGAATCAGTCAAGCTTGTTACTTGGCAGTGGTATCAATTCTGCAAGGGAAGAACCCAGGATACCTTCCTAAACAAATCCAAGAATCTAAGCACCCTTGAGCCGAAGCTCATCTCCTAATGCCCCCATAGTCTCTCCTATGAACTTGAATGATGACCTTCTGTATTTGAGTCCAGTGTTCCCCTTGATGGTCTTCCAGTGGAAACCTTTCTAGACTTACTGCCAGCAAAGTGCTGCTCTGAGATGCACCTTCCTCTGTGCAGGGGTTGGTGGTAAAGGACCTTAGAGTTGACACTTCAGAGACAATGATGACCACACCAAGAGTCAGCTTCCCAACGCTAGGCAACCTTTGTCCTGTTTCATGTTCTTTCTCTCGTTAGATGCTTCCTGAAAAGACACCAGTTAGCTTCCATCCCGTGGCTTCTCACCATCACCAAATAGGGTCTTTCTTCATCCATCCGTCCATCCATCCATCCATCCATCCATCCATCCATCCGACAATCCAACCAACAAATATTTACTGAACTTCCAATCCGTGCAACATTGGAGGGAAGAAGTAAATAAAAAGCAGCCCTGTCCCTGATTTTATATTTACAGTTTGGTAGAGGGGGAAAGGCAATATTTAAAGGGCCTGCCATGAAATGCCCAAATCCAACAATCATGCACACTCAGATTTTTTCCCTTCCAAAGGAAAAGAAAAATAAATGCCCTCTGGCTCCTGAGGATGGAATGGAAAATAAGGAATCAGTCATTGTTCTCCATCGGTTGTTAATACCGCTAACATGTAATCATCTTCCCTAGTAATTTCTTCAAACACCTATCATGCCCTGAGATTTTTGTGTTTGTTTTTTTGTTTCACGGTAGATGATCTGCCTTTACTCGATAAGGATGAAAGCTCTGTGAAAAGAGGAACCTTCTACAGCTCACTCAACCTAAAAATCCCCAGCTCCTAGCAGAGTTCTCAGACCAAGTGGGAGCGCCATCATTATCTGTTGAGCCCGTGTATGACTTTTCCCTGGAACCTGATCAGGGCAGGAAGGCTAGAGGCACCCGAGATCTAAGTGAGCAGAAGCTCCCGCAGGAAGCTTTGCCCAGCCGTACCTACTGGGAACGTCCTTCTGCCCCTGTGGACTCCCAAATAATCCTTTGAGGTTTGCAGAGAAGTCTCTCCTTTTTTTAATAGCTTAATTACTGGTTAACAATTAAAAGCTAGTATGGAGATAATTTCCTGATTTTGCAACTAAATATTTTCTTTTCTTGGTCTCCCCCACCGTCTACCCATCTCTCTTCCCAGAAATGGGTGTCTAACATAAAACCCCTGTACTTAATAGCTGGCTATGGAGGCTCATGAATAATCTCTCACCTTGATCAGGGAAGGGAGAAATGGAAAACTTAATCCCCAGGTGGTTTCATAGGAACTGAAAAAAAAAATGGAGATGTTGGCATTATCCAGTGCTTACGATATTTTCTTTTTTTAAAACGATCATTATTTTTGTGCTTGCAGCACGCTCTGTAATAACTTCTGATCATCATTCTCTGCATCAGCATGTCCTTTTATCCATTTTGAGGAAGCCGCAGTTGAGGTCGAAAGTGGGTAAGGGCCTCCTCCTTGAGATACAGCACAGGCGTCTCAACCCAGGAGTGGACCAGCATCACTGTCCTATCTAGCAGTCCCCAACTGCAAACTGGGTTTTTGCCCACCGTAAAAGAAGCAATGTCCTCAGAAGTTGTTGTAGGGCCAGAAGAGAGGTCTGTGTTCAGAGTCCCATCACCCCCCTCCCCGCCTCCATACCATGGCACTGGCAATTAGGGATGTTGTCGCTCATCCCCAAATCGCAGACAAGGAGGGGGTATTTGGATGTCACTGGAGGAGACGGAAGACGGATAGCCCTGGGAGGTTCCTCTGTCCTATCGACGCAGACACACCCGTCTCTCTGTCTCATTGCTGACATCACCTTCAATTTGGCCAGATGGACATCATGGGGGGAATTTCGTCTGGACCAGGATTCTTAAAACACTAGCAAAAAGAGCTGGCTCTTGGGAGAAATGAGGACGGGGCCATTAGAAGTTGGGAGCTGGGGCCATTAGGAAGCAGCCGGGGCTGTGTTGATGCACAGGGGGATTTCTGCTCGATAACGGGAAATGTGAACACAGGCTAGTGCTGTGATTACAGCATCCTGGAGGGGTCCTAGGAGGCCAGGGATAGATTAAAACTCACTCAAGCAAAGCTTGGGGGAAGGGACGAAGGTCGTCTCTCCAGACTGGAGGAAGGTACCCGGGCGAGAACAGACATTCTACTCCAGGGTACTGACCAGCAGTGTTGTTTTGGAGTGTTACACTGAGAAATGGCACAGACCTGGAGAACTGGACCAAACTAGGGTCAATTCAGTGAAAGCCCAGAACAGAACTTTTTGGATAACTTTAGTGAAGGATTTGCTACACCCTGGTGTGGCAAGACGGCTGAGCGTCTGCTCTGTTTCTGGGGGGACAATTTGGCAACATTTACCAAGAGCCTCAGAAAACAGACCAAAACACATGCAAATTTATTCCGAGAAAATATTTAGATGTACACCCAAGGACTTATCTGTAAGAAAGTGCATCAGTGTGATATTTATGCAGGTTAAAAAAAAAGAAAGAAAAGGTAAATAGCCTAAACATTCAACAACAGAGGAAATGGCTAAATCAATTTTAGTGCATTCCTACCATGGTACTTAGCAAACCTTTAAATATAAAATCATGTTTTCAAAACAAAGTTAATGACATGGGAGAATGATTATTATGGCATGCTAAGTATAAAATGCAGGTTACATTATGAAAGCAGATAGGATATGATCCCAATTCAACATAACGAAAAAACGCCAAAGGAAATTGCCCAAACTCTTAGCAGGGGTTATGTCTATACAGCAGGATTGTGGGTGATATTTGTGATATTTTATATTCCTTTTAATACGGCTCAATCTTTTCCAATATCTACATATTAATACGTATTAATAAACATGTATAAATATGTATATTTACATATCTGTATGTACATATTTATATGTATTAGTTGTTATCTCTTCCTTATCTTCTTGACTCTGCTTTGTTCTAATCCACACCAATATTCACTGTTTGAATTACTGTGTATTTAGTTGTTTATTTGCTAGGCATAAGAATTACACATTACTAAAATGTGAAAAAGAAAAATATAATAATTCCAGAGCAGGCTAAGCTTTTCCCCCTATTTGTGCCCATGACGTAGTCAAGACCAGGGTACAGGATGTAACAAGTTTATCCTCTGTCATGGTGGCTGATCAACAACAGGAATCAGTAAGTCCCAAATGGGAAAGGGAAGCAAGAGGCTGCCCCAACAGTTGAAAGACAGCATCAGTGACCCCAGGGTAGAGGCTCTGAATGCCAGAATTCTACCAGGAAACGACTGAATCCTCCCAGCTGAAATTTGCTAAGTACAACCAGTATGTACTAAAGGCTGGTTCTGGTTATGTGAATTTAGTCCAGGTTTTTCCCTGAATAACTGTCCCTGCATTCACAGTATGTCCACCACACATTTCACCCGAAGAATTAGAATTAGAAGCTCCATTGCATACTGAAGAGGGTTGTGTTAGGTTTCCATCATTGTGACAAAACACCGGAGGTAAGCAACTTAAAAGGAAGAAAGGTTTATCTTGGCTCCTGATTTCAGAGGTAAACAGTCCATGGTTGGTTGACTGTTTCTTTGGGCCTGTGGCGAGGCAGACCGTCATGGCAGGGAGCATGAGGTGGGGAAAGCTGTTCACCTCATGGTTCTAGAAAGCAAAGAAAAAGAAAGAAAAGGGACAGTGTTTTAATAACCTCCTCTGATAACCTAACTTCCTCCCACCTCCTGCAAGTTCCACCACCTCCCAAAAGAGATGCAGGCTGGTGCCCAAGCTTTTAGCAGATGAACCTTTTCATATCTAAACTATAGCAAGTACCAAGGATATTTCGATTGTATCCTAATTCCAGTACTTCTTAGTCACATGACCTCATTCAAGGGACTTAAGTCTTCCTAATCTTCAACTCCCTCACCTGCAAAATAATCACACTCTTCCAAGGTAACTTTAAGCATGAACAATATATACAATTTCTCGCATAGTGCTCAGGTCATACGGCCTGCACTAAAGTCACACTGGTGACTCTGGGCTTCCAAGAACAACCCAATCAGAAACAGCTTCATATGATGCGTCTCGATGTCCACGTTGCCTTGATGTTGATTTCAGACTCCCACAATATTATTGCATATATGTTGGAAATCAGGGAGAAAGGAGAACTTTGAGCTGTGAGTTCCTCTTTCCTGGTGTGGTCCACACACCACCATCAACCCAACCAGTTGGCAGCACTTGTTAAAGTAGGGCCACGGGTTATCGGTGAGGATTTCTGAGTCCACCAGACCTCGTAGTCACAACGTCTAGGGATGAAACCTAAAAATCTAAAAAAGTTTTAGAGGTTCTCCATGTGACTCTTCTGCACACTCAGGTTTTAGAGAGAATGCAACGGGTGTTTCTAAGAACAAGGAGAGATGCCAATGACCTTTGGGAGGTCAGAGCACAAAATCTGCACCCTTCTTCCTCTTTCAACCCAGGATTGTTCTCACTCGGGTAATAATGCCTGAGAGTATGGCCTTGTGGAAAATACACATTTGCCATGTAATATCTGAGCTCCTTCCAAATGCTCTTCAGTTCATTTGACATGCCGAGCCTGGTCTTAGAGGGCTGTGGTTAACCAGGCCCAAGTTCTGAAAGCCCAGTTCTCAACATGGAGTCCTGAGATTCCCATTTTGCCTCTTTAAAATTTGTACATGTGATCCGATGGAAATCAGAATAAAAGAGAAAATATCCGCCCCCATTCTTATACCTCCTCACAAATTAATCTTTCTATTTCACCATATTTCTCCCTTCCAGGCCTCAAATGCTAAAGTTTTATAAATTCATAATCATTACATCGATATGCTTCCGAGATATGGTTCTTTTCATTTCGTCAATTTCCTCCCCTCTTTCCCTTTTCTGCTGTTCCTCCCACATTATAGAATTTCTTAGCAATTGTTAATTCCTAACCTTTACACGAGGCTCTCGAAGCATTTTCGTGCCTATTCTTATTAACAGAACCAGATCCATTTCTTTAGATGATAGCCGTGTTCTTTCTCATGAAAAGCATCTCGGTAGAGAGTCATCCAGCAAAGTGCTTAGAAACATGGGCTCTGGAACCATAGAGAGACCCGAGTTCAATTTCTGCCGCTTAACAGCTGAGTGAATTCAAATTCATAGCAATGTACCTCCCAGAGACTGCTTCTCTTTTCTGTCTACATATTTAGATAATCACAGTACCCACCTGTAGACTAGATATGAGGATGAAAGAAGATAATCATTTATGAAACGCTTAGCATGGCCCAACATGGAGTAAGGGTTCATTAAGGTCAATTATCATTATCACTGTTATTAAACATATTAGATAAAGGCTTTTAATGACTATAGGAAGTGACAGGAAGCCAGCTCCATTTGGCCTGAACTGACCCAAAATCTAACTCAGACCAGTCTACAACTTTCAACCCAGAATAGGAAAGGGAGGACCACATTGTATGTTCTGCTCTTCATTGATCATTAGTCTATTGGATAGATTGCGAGTCCATACTATGTAACATCTTCACCTGAGAGAGCAATATTAATTTTTGAGTTCCTACACCAGATTTGGATGTACCTGGTTTAAATTAAATCCATTTTTTTCTATAGTGTACAAATATTTGATACTTGCTTTCACAGTCCCCAGATGCATCATTTTGGACCTGGGGTAGAGATGGAGGGGTTCCCACTGCTGAGCTTCTCAAAGGACGCATGTCCTCACAGGCCTCAGCAAACCCAGATGGTTCCAAGAGTTCAGGTTCAGGTAAGTACTGGACAAACACCTGAGGCTCTGAGAGTCTTAATTGAAATGAGCCTGAACTTAAATGTTTTATGAGGTACGCCCATTGCTAATTTTCTTGGCCAAGTTTTAGTCTGCCTCATCGTGAGGATGAGCCTCTTTGCGCCTGAGAAACTCACATCTCGGCAGTGTAGCCTTGGTGTGATTTCACTTTAACAGGTCTCCAAGAGCTGTAGGCCACTGTAGGTGTCGGGAGCACTCTTGGACCTGTTGTCTCAGCCTGGGAGCTCTGCATGTCAACCACACAGCTTGTCTTGAAGTTACAGAAAAGCCACACCATGCCTTCTGCTTTGCCAAGAGCTCAAGGCTGGGACCAGAGTCTCTCTCAAACATCTCAAGCTGACGAACAAGGGAACACCTAATCCACACATCTTGCCAAGCTCCCATGTGAATTGGGAGTGAAACAGTCTTGTGAAAAAAACCAAAAGTACGGCAGCTGGATGTGGCCCATCGGGCAGGCAATCTGAGCACGAAGCCAATTGTTCTACCAAGATTTTGCCATCTTTTGGGGGTTCAATCAGGCCTCACTCCTGTTCAAGTTTGGAAACATCCCAGCTACCTCCAACCTCCGAACTGCAAAGGTCTACATTTATTTATTCATTGTTCATATCAAGAATAATTGGACACACATGCCTAGAATATTATTAGAAAACACACATCCTGAAAGTTAGAATGCAGCAATACCTACGGGTCCTTGTACTTTTCAGAATATTTGTTGGGCCAACAGGAAATGAAAGGCGCAACCAGTTAGATCCAAGCACACTGAAGTTCCAATCTTACATTTGTATTATTGTTTGGAATGTCCTGGACTATGCATGCTCCAGACAAACAAGAGTCAAAGCTGGAAGCTCAATGGCAACAATTTAATATGGAAAACATATTACAAGGTACAAAGATGTTCATTAAAGGCACACAGGGTATGAGGAAGCAACCCAGAGATTAGCGATAACTGGGCTCACCTACCACCCCAGGGCCGCAGAGACCAAAGAAGGATGTGGCTTTATTAAAACCCCAAAGTCACAGCTGTGTGAAAGCAGATGGGGGGGTGGAGGCTTCCTGGGTGGAGCTAGAACTGAGGAAGAGAGACAAGTATTTGCTGGAGATGCTGATCAAAGCAGAGAGAGGAGGAGACACTCTCCCTACTCTCTTCCTCCGCCTTCTGGCCCCGACTTGTGTCCTCTATTGGCTGAAACCATCCAGAATCCAGTTCCTAAGGAAGCCTGAGAAATAGTGTTTTCAGGAGTCAGTGTCCCCTTGGATTAGGTCAAAGAGAAAGTCAGTATACGACCAGTGCACACATAGGACCAAGACCATCATCTAGCAGTTTTATAATTGTTACAGAAGAGCAAAATGAGAAAGCCACAATGATTTCAATGTGAACATCTATGTTGTCAAGTATATTATTGTGTGTCAGTGCTCTACCACCAACTTCCTAGGCTGTTGTAGATAATCTTTCATATCACCAATAGCTAGTGCATACGTCGATTAAGCATCTCTAATAGGACAATCTCAAATCTGAGATGTTCCGATCTCTGAAACTTTCTGAGCACCCACATGGCATCGCAAGCGGGAAATCCATGCTTGGCCTCACGTGATGGGTCACAGTCAAAATGCAGGCACCCTGAAAATACCTTCTGAAGTTACCTTCGTAGAGGCTGTGTGTAGAAGGTATACATGAAACGTGAATGAATTTCATCTTTCAATTTGGATTCCATCTCCAAAATAGCTTATTATGCATGCGCCTTCAAATCTTCCAAAATCCAAACAATTCCCCAAATCCCAAACACTTCTGGTCCCAAGCATTTTTGATAAATGATACTCGACCCATAGACTCGACCCAGCAGAGTCTCTGTAAATGTTTCTGATTCAAGAAAGAAAGAAGCCCTAGTCTACAAGGGGCATGTTTTAAACTCAAAGGATGGGTGGTAGGCACGTAGGTGGCAAATGGCTACTTTGCTGGGCTGATGTAAGGATTCCATGAGATGTAAGATTTGAATATGCCTTGTAAATGCAAGGCCCAGACAAACACGCACATTGTCAGTTCTCTGTGCTGTGTGTGCCAGTAAAACAATCCAACATCTTTTTTTTTTTTCGGGGTAATGTTGACACATGTCAAATACATTAACATTCCTATTGAAATGACTCATTTGCAGGGAACAGTCAGCTCAGAAAGACAGGAGTGGGAGAAGCATTTGTCAATTGTTCAAGATATTATGTCCAGCACGCTTTGGGGGTTTTGCTTGAAAGAAAACAGTCACAGTATGGCTATGATCATATCATTAATTTATATCAATATTATCGATGTCATTGTAGCTTGTAGATTGCATTAACTGCACCAACTTAGAAGTCCAAGAGACAGCCAGGGCCATACTAGTAATCCTAGTACTTGGGATGCTGAGACAGGAGGATTGCAGCTTCGAGGCCAGCCTCAGCAACTTAGACCCTCAGCAACTTAGCAAGAGCCTGTTACAAAATAAAAAGGGCAGGGGTTGTAGCTCAGAGGTAGAATGCCCCTGGGT
>PVJS01036098.1:0-20639 GCA_004027185.1 Glis glis
GCAACTTTGTGAGACCCGGTTTCAAAATAAAGCATAAAAAATAGGGCCGGGGGCGTAACGCGGAGGTAGAATGCCCCTGCGTTCAATCCCCGGTACCGCAAAAAAAAAAAAAAGTAAAATTGATTTCATATAAACTATATTCATCTACAAAAATGGGACTGGCTAAAGGAGTAGGCAGCCTATAGACCAGGGATACTTCACTAGGACATGACTAATTTGCATGCTTGAGTTTGGAAATGAGAAGGAACTTTATTACTCTAGGTATTTATTTATTTATTGTCCTATTGGAGATTGAACCCAGTGGTGTTCTACCTCTGAGCTATATCCCCAGCCCTATTTTATTTTTTATTTTTGAAACAGAGTCTAGCTAAGGTGCTGAGGCTGGCCTCAAACCTGCAATCCTCCTCTTTCGGCCTTCCAGGGACTAGGATTACAGGCATGTGCCATTTTGCCCTTCTTTCTTCCTTCTTTCCTTCCTTCTTTCCTTCCTTCTTTCCTTCCTTCCTTCCTTCCTTCCTCCCTCCCTCCCTCCCTTCCTCTTTCTTTCTTTCTTTCTTTCTTTCTTTCTTTCTTTCTTTCTTTCTTTCTTCTCTTTGTTGAAATCAGGTCTTTACATGTTGCTCAGGCTGACCTCAAACTCCTGGGCTCCAGGGATCTTCCTGCCTCAGCCTCTGGAGTACTTGGGACTACAGGTATGCCACCACACCTGGCATTACTCTAGTTATTTACCTTCCTTTTATTTTTTAAATTAGGGGTGTGTGTGTGTGTGTGTGTGTGTGTGTGTGTGTGTGTGTCACTGGGGATTAAACCCAGGGGCTTTCTACCTCTGAGCTACACTCTCAGTCTTTTTTATTTTTTATTTTGAAACAGGGTCTCACTGAGGTACAGCATACTGGCCCTCCTGTTTCAGCCTCCCATGTACCGGGATTACAGGAATACACCACCTTGTCCAGCAAAATAATACCTTTTTCTAAAAAATAAGATAAAAAGGGAGAATAAGAATCACTGTGCTGGGTGCAGTGGTGTGTGCCTGTAGACCCAGCTACTCAGGAGGCTGAGATATGAGGATTGCTTGAGCCCAGGAGTTTGAGGCCAGACTGGGCAACGTAGCTAGACCTTCGTCTATTAAAAAAAAAAAATCACTAGTAAACCTGTCACTCTTTAATAACTAGTATTAGCATTTTTAGAGTATATCCTTCAGATTTTTATTTTTGTGTTCATATATATATATTTTTTCAGGGCTATGTAAAAAATGTTCTCTTATACAGGCTTGCTTTGTTGCTTGGAGAATCATGCTTATGTAGCCAACCAACGTCACAGATTCCATGCACCTTTGAACCAGTTATTTTACTGTGTTTCCTGGCCATCTGCCATACCTCAAGCCTGGCAAACACTCTTGGAAACTTACACTCCTGCTCATAAATGGGATGAGGTGAGGGTGTGTGGATGGACTGACAAATCCGCCCAAATCAACATAAAACATATATCCTTCTAATGGGAGTCAGTCAGTATTTGTATTTTAAGCACATCTAAAATACAAGATAGTTAAGGAATGATAAAATATTCTCATATAATTGACTATAATTATTAAGAAGCAGAAATAGTGGATTTAAGCCATGGGAAAATTGCTTCTCTAAAGTTCAGTTCAAAATCAGAATAGCTGGACTTGAGTTGTTTTGAAATATTCTAACAATAAGTACATGGTTTGAAGTAAATGGTTTAACAACAATGCCACCATTTTAACAACGCTGCCACCAATGGGAGAAATAAGTAACCTCGAAGTTTCTTAGGGTCCTGTACTATTATACAATGTCTTGGGGGTTAGTAACAGTATAATTTCATGCATTCTTTACATACTAACACCACCAGCTTTTCCAGACAACACCTGTTTGTTCTGATATCTCTCCACCCCTTTTTCTTCTCCAGGGGCGCATGTGCACAACTATACACCCCCCATCATTTGCCTCCTGTATCTTTAATGACCTCTCCTTCTTTGAGAGAGTTTATTCTCCTTTTTAATCTTGTTTTTTTCTTCTTCTTCTTCTTCTTCTTCTTCTTCTTCTTCTTCTTCTTCCAGCTCTTGCATTAAGAAGATTTCTCTCTATCCTTTCTTCATCTCAGGCTCTTCATTTTGGACTTGAGCAAAAACAATAACAATCATGGTGATACATTTAAGAGCAAGCCTTTAATAAGGAAAAAGAAAACTTTTAGTTTGGATGGAAAGGTAGACATTATGAAGAACTAGTGGTTTCAACCTTCAAAGCCCTTGAAAATACCCAGTAATTCCTTTCAAAATATCCACAGAAGTCTCCACCCACCTCCTCTTCTCTAAATAATCTGTTTTTCCTTAAGCAATGGCATGAACTAAAAAAATCTAAAATTATTTATAATAATTTTTGTTCATATAATTACAACAGCATTGTTTTGTGCTATATTTTATTTTTTCTTATTGAAGATGTTGGCTATGTGTGTAATGGGTTACATATAGTGATTTTGTGTGGAATTTAACTCTCAGATAGGATCGTTGTTCTTGGTTAGAAAATACATCCAAAGTTCGAAGCATCTGGCTTTAAAACAACTTTTTCATTTGTTTGTTTTCAACTAAATTGAAAACTACAAAGGCTATTCTACCAAAGGTCAACAAGCTTTAAGAAGTTGTGTATTGAGATTCCAAACCCTTTTCCTCCAGATTTTCATCAGTAGAGATATGCACATGTGAGATCTCAGATTGGCCTGGATCCTTGGAAGCCATAGAGGAAGCAATTCTGGTTTAGCAATGATATAAACTTGCTGGAAACTTCCACAAGAGATAAAGAGGGTCTGGTAGCAGACTGTATACCAATTTCAACTCACCTGTAGAGGTGCTTGGGCCAGATAAGGGCCAAGGATAAGGAGCTTTGCACCAAGAAAACAGCTGCCTATGTAAGCTGCATGAAGGGTAAAGGCCACTGGGCGCGGTGGTGCTCACCTGTAATCCCAGTATTTGGGAGGCTGAGAGGGGAGGATCCAAGGTTTGAGGACAGCTTCAGCAAGTTAGCGAGACTCTTAGCAACCTATTAAGACTCTGTTTCAAAACAAAAAAAATATAAAGGGCTGGGGTGTAGCTCAGAGGCAGAATGCCCCTGGGTTCAATCCCCAGTAACACACACACACACACACACACACACACACACACACACGAGTAAAGGCCTATTTTTTCATAAATATGAAAAAAAAAGATTTTTTTTTGTGTGTGGAACTACACTTCCAGCCCTATTTTATTTCTATTTTGAAACAGGGTCTTGCTAGGTTGATGAGAATCTCACTACTTGCTGAGGCTGTCCTCGAACCTGTGAGCCTCTTGTCTCAGCCTCCCAAGTACTGGGATTATGTTCTTCCTTTTTTAAAATCCACCCAAGTGTGAACAAAAGTCCCTGTCCCATTGAAGTTATTTATGACTTTCATTGGACATTTTAGTATTAAAAATTTGCCTATGAGACTCAGGAAGTTGTATATCAAATGCTACTACTTCTGTGTGGAGGGAAGGACAAAGAAAAAAATAATAATATATCTTTTGCTTTGTTTTTCTTGTCTACACATGAAGAGACCCTGGAAGGATATATAAGAAATTTACGGTGTTTATCCATTTGGAACTGGAGGATGAGAACTGGGTAAATGGGTGGGAAGCAGACTTTTCATGCCCTGGGTTACTTGATCTCTTAAAAATAGATCTATCTAGCTGGGCGTGGTGGTGCACGCTTGTAATCCTAGTACTTGGGAGGCAGAGACCAGAGGATCCAGGTTCTCGGCCAGCCTCAGCTACTTAGTGAGGCCCTCCGCAATTTCATGAGACCCGGTTTCAAAATAAAGTATAAAAAATAGGACTTGGGGTGTAGCTCGGAGGTAGAATGCCCCTGGGTTCAATCCCCGGTACCGCAAAAAAAAAAAAAAATAGATCTATCTATCTACATCTGGATTCTTTTTCCCATATAAATCTTTAGTAAAGTTGTTATTGTTTTGAATCCTTTGTGTGTGTGTGTGTGTGTGTGTGTGTGTGTGTGGTACTGTGATTGAACCCAGAGGCATTCTACCTTCGAGCTACACCGCTATCCCGATTTTATTTCTTGATTTCTTGTTTGGAAACAGGGTCTTGCTAGGTTGATGAGAGTCTCACTACTTGTTGAGGCAGTTCTCGAACCTGTGATCCTCTTATCTCAGCCTCCCAAGTACTGGGATTACAGGCTTGTGCCACCATGCCTAGCTGTTTTGAATCCTTTTTAAACAGTACATGATAGTCTCATCTCAAAGGTCTAGTATTTTGCAGGCACTTTGCCGTGACTTTGTTCCCCTTCAGTGCTCTCAAATGCTGGGACTACAGTTCATTATGAAGCCTTCCATTAGGAATTTCTGATACTGCACATACGGCCAAACCCTAAGTTATTGTTGGCTAATTGGAAGAATCTTTCAATTGAAATTATCTGTAGTATTTTGCCAACTGGATACTCAGTTGTTTCCTAATAAAACTATCAGATAACGCCAGCAAAATTAGCTAAAAGCTATTTAATTCCCCCATAGTATCTGGTATTATCATCATGGATATAATTCACCTACTTAAGATTTTATGAGTTTGCTACTTTTAGAAAATAAAGGTTAGAGCTAGGCATGGTGGCCAGTACTTGGGAGGCTGATACAGGAGGATCACAAGTTTGAGGCCATCATCAGCAACTTAGCAACACCCTCAGTAATTTAGCGAGACCCTGTTTTAAAATAAAAAAAAAAAAGAAAAAGGGTAGATGTATAACAGGTAGACTGTCCCTGGGTTCAATCCCTAGTACAAAGTAAATAAAAAGATAATAAAGGTTGGTTTACTTTTAGTATTTAATAATTCTGCCATTTTCAATTGTATATGCTAAGCCAAATACTTTCTTTCATCAGGATTTACCTATATTTTACTTTATAGAGAGCAAAGAGAAGGGAACTTCGTTATCACATCAGAGAAACTGCATAGAGACATTATTTTCTTTATTTATGGTACTGGGGCTTGAACCTAGGGGCATTCTACCTCCAAGCTACACCCCCAACCCTATTTTATTTTTATTTTGAAACAGGGTCTCGCTAGGTTGATGAGAGTCTCACTAATTGCTGAGGCTGTTCTCGAACCTGCGATCCTCCTGTCTCAACCTCCCAAATACTAGGATTACAAGTATGTGCCACCATGCCTGGCTCCCCCCAACCCTTTTTATTCTTTATTTTGAAACAGGCTCTCACTAAGTTGTGGAGGGCCTCACTAAGTTGCTGAGGCTGGCTGCGAACCTGTAATCCTCCTTGTCTCAGTCTCCCAAGTACTGGGATTACAAGCGTATACCACCATGCCCCGCTGAGACATTATTTTATTAAACATTCATAGCCAGGCATGGTGGCTTATGCCTGTAATCCCAGTACTTGGGAGGCTGAAACAGGAGGATCCCCAGCCTTATTTTTTATTTATTTTATTTACTTTTTGTATTGAAACAAGGTCTTGCTAGGTTGCTGAGTCTTGCTGTGTTGCTGACACTGTCCTCAAACCTGCAATCCTCCTGTCTCAACCTCCCAAGTACTGGGATTACAGGCTTGTACCACCACGCCTGGCAAAATTCTAAATTTAAAAGCTGCTCATGAGATAGGTGTGATGGTGCACGCCTGTAATCCCAGTACTTGGTAGGCTGAGACAGGATTGCAGGTTTTACAGACACCCTCAGCAACTTAGTGAGGCTCTCCACAACTTAGTGAGATCCTGTTTCGAAATTTTTTTAAAAAAAGGCTGTTTGCTTGTGTTAAATTCTAAACAGGGCTCAGTGTGGTAGCGCACGCCTGTGGTCCCATTGCTTGGGAGGCTGAGACAGGAGGATCAGGGCCAGCTTCATTGAGACTCTCAGCAACCTAGTGAAACCCTGTTTTTGTTTTTTTTTTAAATTCTAAACAGGTGTGCGCCACCATGCCCAGCTCACTTTGCTGATTTTTGATGAATGTTAGCTTGGCAAATACCAGGATGAGCTCCTGTTAACTGAGTAAACATGATAGAACATTTTAGCTATGAATTCTTGTATACGATTATATCCAGTGGTTCTATTACTAATAAAATCTATTTACGTTTCTGGGTGAAGTTGACACTATGATCTGAATGTCTCCCCAAATTCACATATTGGATACTTAATCCCAATGCAACAATGCTGGGAGGTGGGTCTTTTGGGAGATGCTTAGGTCATGAGGACTCTGCCCTCCTGAATGGTTAATGCTGCTATAAAAAAGGGCTTATAAAAACTGCTCCTCTTCTGTCATGTGAGGACACAGAGTTTGTCCCTATTTGTTATTTCTACCTTCTGTCATGTGAGGACATAGCAAGGAGGCCTTTATCAGATGCTAGCACCTTGATCTTGAACTTTCCAGCCTCTAGAACTGGGAGAAATCAATTGATTTTGTTTTGTTTTGTTTGCGGTGCTGGGGATCAAATCTGGGGGCCATGGCCTTAGTAATCGCCCATTCGTTCCCCTTAAATAAGACATCTCGATGGTGTAGTAACTAATCAGCCCTTGATCACTCACCCCTGCCTGTAATGCATTTGGTATTTATAAATATAGGGGTTATATTATTGTGAGTGCTTAGCACTCACAAGTGCTAAGCAAGCACTCTACTACTAAGCCACACCCCCAGCCCAGTGAGAAATCAATTTCTGTTCTTTATAAATTACCCAGTCTCAAGCATTCTGTTATAGCAGCACAAATGGACTACTATAGATGTTGAGAAAGATCCTGAGAAAATTCAAATGATGGGGAAAGTTTAAAAAGAAGCAGAATGTCACAGTGAGTGGAGAAGACACTAAAGTCTCTTAACACTTAAAATAGCTTTATTGAGATATAGTTCACATGCCATTAAATTTGCCCTTTTAAATTACATTTCAGTGGTTTGTTCAGAGTTGTGCAGCCATCACCACTATCTAATTTCAGAACTTTCATCACCACAAGAAGAAATTCTACACCCATTATCAGTCACTCCCATTTCTCCCTCCCTCAGCCCCTGGCAACAACAATTCTATTTTCTCTCTGGAGATTTGACTATTCTAGACATTTAATAAAAAGTGGAAACAAATGATGTGTGGTCTTTTGTGACTGGTTTATTTCACTTGGCATAACGTTTCAAGATTCATTCGTGTCGCATGTGGTACTTAATGTTTTATTGCTGAAAATGTTCTGTTACATGCCATATTTTGCTTATTCATTCATCCATTGATAAATATTTTGGTTGTTTCCACTTTTTTTTTTTTGCGGTACTGGGGATTGAACCCAGGGGTGTTCTACCTCTGCGCTACACCCCCGGCCCTATTTTTTATACTTTATTTTAAAACCGGGTCTCACGAAGTTGCAGAGGGCCTCACTAAGGAGAGAGAGAGAGAGACAGGGAGAGAGAGAGCGAGAAAGCTGAGGCTGGCCGTGAACCCGGATCCTCTGGTCTCCGCCTCCCAAAGTACTGGGATTACAAGCGTGCGCCACCACGCCCGGCTTGTTTTCATATTTCTTAGATGTATACCTATGAGTAGAATTGCTGGGTCATATGGTAACTCCAGTATAAGTTTTTGAGGAATTGTCAAACTGTTTTCCAGAGTGTACGCCATATTTTACTACCAGTAATGTATGAGGGTTCAGATTTCTTCACATGTTCTCCAACACTTGTTGTCTATCTTTTTATTGTAGTGGATGTGAAGCAGTATCTCATTTGCAGTTCCCTAATTACTATTAGGGAACTAATTACTATTGATGTTGTACATCTCTTCATGAGCTTATTGGTCAGTTGTATGTCTTCTTTGGAGGAATGTCTCTTCAGACATTCATATTTTTAAATTGGATTTTTTTATTGTTGAGTTCTAAGAGTTCTTTATGTATTTTGGATACATGAGAAATGTGATTTATAGATGTTTTCTCCTATTCTGTGGGCTTTTTTTTACTTTCACGATGATTTTCTTGAAACATGAAAGTTTTAATTTTTGATGAAGTCCAGTTTATCTATTTTTTCTTTTGTAACGTGTGCTTTTAGTTTCTTATCATCTAAGAAATTATTGTCTAACCCAAGTTCATAAAGATTTACTCTTATGTTTTTTTCTAATAGCTGCGTAGTTTTAGTTCTTACTCTTAGGTCTATGATCTATGTTGAGTTAATTTTTGTTTATGGTGTGAGGTAGGGGTCCAACAGCATTCTTTCACATGTGGATATCCAGTTGTCCTAGCATCATTTGTTGACTGTTCTTTTACTGAATTGTCTTGATATTCACGTCAAAAATCAGTTGGCCAAGCCAGCAGTGGTGGCACACACCTGTAATCCCAGTACTTGGGAAACTAAGACAGGAGGATTACAGGTTCAAGACTAGCCTCAGCAACCTAGCAAGACCTTGCTTCAAAAAGTATATATAGCCGGGTGTGGTGGCGCATGCTTGTAATCCCAGTACTTTAGGAGGCAGAGACTGGAGGATCCGGCGGCCAGCCTCAGCTCTCTCTCTCCCTGTCTCTCTCTCTCTCTCTCTCTCTCTCTCTCTACTTAGTGAGGCCCTCCACAACCTCATGAGACCCGGTTTCAAAATAAAGTAAAAATAAAATAGGGCCGGGGGTGTAGCGCGGAGGTAGAACGTCCCTGGGTCCAATCCCTGGTACCGCAAAAAAAAAAAAAAAAAAAAATATATATATATATATATAATACATGGATGGGGATGTAATTCAGAGGTAGAATGCCCCAGGGTTCAGTCTCTAGTACAAAAAAAAAATCAATTGACCATATATATAAAGGCTTATTTCTGTGCTCTCAAAGTTCATTGATCTGTCTAGCTTGATACCAGTGTCACACTGTCTTAATTAGCTTAATGTAGCTTTGTTGAAAGTTTTGAAACCAGGAAGTATGAGTCCTGTAATTTTGTTCTTTTTCAAGATTACTTTGTACACTGGTAGAGTAATCCAGAATTGCCTCATTAAACATAATTAAATCATACAAAAGATTAATTTGACCACTTCAGGTCCCATGTGTTTGCATGTGAATTTTAGGTTCATTTTATCAATTTCTGAAAAATGACAACTGGCATTTCGATAGGGATTGCATTTAATCTGAAGATTAATTTGGTGAGCACTACCATCTTAACAATATTAAGCCTTTTGAGCCATGGACATGGGTTGGCTTTCCATTTACTAAGACCTTTAATTTCTTTAAACGATGTTGTGTAGTTTCCAGTGTGCAAGTCTTGCACTTTTGTTAAAATTTATTCTCTCTCTCTCTCTCTTTCTCTCTCTCTCTCTCTCTCTCTCTCTCTCTCTCTCTTTGGTACTGGGGATAGAACTCCGGGGCATTCTTCCTCCAAGCTACACCCCCAGCTGTTTTTATTTTTTGTTCTGAAACAGGATTTCACTAGGTTGCTGATAGACTTGCTAAGTTGCTGAGACTGGTCTCCAATCTTGGATCCTCCTATTTCAGCCTCCCAAGTACTGGGGATACAAGCATATGCCACCATGTCCAGGTAAAACAATGTAATTTAACTTTGCTTCATAGGACATATAAAAATTATTCTTTATTTAAAAAATTAACTATTATTTTGAAATTATGAGAAAGCAGATGTACACATTTTAGTTTTTTTAAATGTATTTGTAGTTAGAGTGATCTGTCATTTAATAAATCCTATCATATAACAATGACAATTTGGAAGACCATTTGGCCTGATAAAGGATATGGGTCAGAATGTAGAGGAGGAATTCTACAAGGCATACGTAGAACATCTAGCTGGAAAGGTTGCATCATTTCTAGGTTATTGGAGGGAACAGCAGTTGAATCAGAAGAAAGATTGGATATCAAACAGCAGCTACAGAAGAATCAAGCAAGAAGGTGATAGTAGACAGTAGATAGCAGCAGATGAAGGAGGAGGTAGCTATGTAAGTCTTTATAGAGAGATCTTGGCAAATGCATTCGTAAGCCTTCTAAATCTTTTTGCACCTCTGGGAGGGAAATTTCTGAAAGTAAAGTGTGTTGTTGAAACACATCCTGTTGGGTTTTATAGTTATTACAGTAATTAAATTATCTCTTTCCATTTAGATCATGTGGCAATACTCTGTTGGCAACACTAAACATCCAAACAAGTGAATGTGATTGTTATAATAAATTTATTCTAACTTATGTACTAACTTAGGAAAGAAATGATGAATGTAAAAATGCTTGGCACAGTGAAGAGTATAAAGTAGGCACTTGATAAATGCTGGCAGATATTAATCCAATGTTCTATAATATTTAATAGCTTGGCTAGGGTATATAGAAGGAAGGCTTGGGCCCTAGTATTAGATCTACCACTAACTTAAGTAATTCTTAGCAAATGTGGCTTTATTTTCTTTGGCCTAAAATTATTCAAAGTTCCTTCTACCTCTAAAAGTCTATGCTTCTATTACATTCATATAGAAAAAAATTAAGTAAAGATTATTCTTTCAATAGAGGTGGAAGTTTTTGTTGCTTTCAACTCTTACAATTTTAATTAGGGTATGCTGCATGAATAAGATTCTTTAGAGCATTATCTAAAGCCAAGCACTGATTTATTTGAAACAAAGGGTTTCTTTGCAGTGTCATTTAGCTTGGCATTGCCATGAATCCAAGAATTATTCTACACGAACCAGAGAACAGTGATGCAGTTGTACTTACATTTAGAGTTCCACACAGCCATTCACCAGAGATGAATTGAGGTGAACAAGTACTTCTAACCTCATTTGCAAAAGTTCTAAAATGTACTGATGGAATTTGCTGCAGGAATCATAGTAAAAAGGAGTTTGGAAATGTGGCTCAGATCATTCAAAGCTGTTGGAGAAACTGCCACAGTTATTGTATTCATTTTGGGGATCCGTGTGTTTTCTAGTTAAAAAAAAAAAACTAATGACAATGTAAATTTTTGGAGCATTTTTTTACCTTTTTATATGTGGTGTAACTGTTAGAGAATAGATCAGCATGGTTTTTTTGTATTATTTAAAGGAAGCCAATGTGTGGTTTCATATATAATAGTATATGGAATCTTATTCATGTAGCTTACTTTATTTTTTAAAAAAATTTAGAGTTGTGAGAACCAAAAAATTTTTTGCCACCTCTATTAAAATATACTTTACATGCCAGGCATGGTGATATACACCTATAATTTCAGTACTTTGGAGGCTGAGACAGAAGGATTGCAGGTTTGAGGATAGCCTCAGCAACCTAGGGAAACCCTGTTTAAAAAAGGGCTGGGAGTATAGCTCGGAGGTGGAATGCTCCTGGGTTTCATCCCCAGTAAAACACACACACACACACACACACACACACACACACACACACACACACAGCCAGGTATGGTGGTGCATGCCTGTAATCCCAGTACTCAAGAGGCTGAGACAGGAGGATCACTGGTTCAAGGACAGCCTCAGCAAGTAGCGAGACTCTCATCAACCTAGCAAGTCCTTGTTTCGAAATAAAAAAATAAAAATAAATAAATAAAATAGAGCTGAGGGTATAGCTCAGAAGTAGAATGCCTCTGGGTTCAATCCCAAGTACCAAAAAGAAAGAAAAGAAAAGAAACACACACACACACACACACACACACACACACACACACACACAATTTTACATATCTGTTTGAGGTTTTCTGGGAAACCCAAGATACAAACCATCTAAATGTACTATGGGCTTAAAAAAAAAACAAGCTCTTGCTATTCATGTTCATTTATCATAACTCTGTATATGCTGTCTGTGGACATCATTCAGTTATAAAAGGAAGGAAGAGTGGAAAATAAATTGCAAAACATGAACCTCAGTAATGAACAGTGGTTTTGAGTCATTATGGTTTATTGTGTAAGTATGTACAGAAGTAGAAGAATCTATCAGGCATAAGCTCCCTTAAAATGACTGACTTCCCAAATCCTTAATGAAAAGGATGGTGTAGACAGTTGTCCCTGGGTATCCATGGGATATCCTGGTTTTTAGGACCCCCTGTACCTACCAAAATTCATAGAGCTCAATTCCCTTATATGAAATGGCATAGGATTTGCATATAACATACACACATCCTCCCATAAACTTTAAATCCTTTCTTTCTTCCTTCCTTCCTTCCTTCCTCCCTCCCTCCCTCCCTCCCTCCCTCCCTTCTTTCTTTCTTTCTTTCTTTCTTTCTTTCTTTCTTTCTTTCTCTTTCTTTCTTGGGATTGAACCCAGAGGCATTCTACCTCCGAGCTACAACTCCAGCCCTATTTTTTATTCTTTATTTTGAAACATGGTCTCACTACATTGCAGGGGAGCTCACTAAGTAGCTGAGACTGGCCGCGAACCTGCGATCCTCCTATCTCAGCCTCCCAAGTACTGGGATTACAAGCGTGTACCACCATGCCCGACTTAGATTTCTTATAATACCTAATGCAATGTAAATGCAATAAGATAGTTGTTAGACTATATTATTTAAGGACTAATGACAGGAAAAAAGTTTGTACATGTTCACAACCATCAATGCAACCAACATAGTTCTAACTACATAGTACACAAGACAGGAGGCAAATAATGCTCAAAGGAGGTGCTAGAGAGAGACTGAGGATCTGTGAAATGGAGAGAGGCTACAGCTGGGTATGCTTATACATCACTTCACATGTGTGAATTTTGCATAGTGCTCAAAAGTGCGGCAAATTCAAGTTTTGCTTTTTTGGAACTTTCTGGAAGATTTGTTTGTTTGTTTGTTTGTTTTGCTAGGAATCAAACCCAGGACTTGCGCAGACTAAGCATGTGCTCTACCACTGAGCTATATACCCTGAGCCCTCAGTTTCAATTTTTTTTTTTTTTTGCGGTACTGGGGAATCCAGGGGCATTTTACCTTTGAGCTACACCCCCAGCCCTATTTTTTATTCTTTATTTTGAAACAGGGTCTCACTAAGTTGCGGAGGGCCTAAGTAGCTGAGGCCAGCCATGAACCTGTGATCCTTCTGTCTCAGCCCCCCAAGTAGTGGGATTACAGGTATGTGCCCCCACACCTGGCTTAAGTTTTTTGTTTATAACACAGCACAATGCATAGAACATAATAGACCCTTAAAAATGTTTGGTGAGTTAGTGAATACTAAACTTCATCTATGCAAACTCAGCTTTTGTGGTTGATTGCTCATGTTGGTATCGTCATCTGTTCATACCTTAAAGACAGGCTAAAAAAAATGGAGGAAAAAAATTTCCACATTCTACCCTGCATTCCAGAGGAGACTAATCTTCTTAAAGCCCCATTTTAATTGCATGCTTACCTTTCTTAACCCACAATGGCTCTTTATTAGTTCAAGTTCAAACTCCTCACCCTGCTTTATCTATTTAACCTGGTTTGGGCAGCCCTTCTACAAAATCAGTCTGTAATTAGACCAGTTCACTTAATAGGCAGAGAGTATGGAGTAGTTATTCTTGTTTAGAACAGATTTTGACTTTTCAAACCTAGACTTTAGCATTAGAGTACAGACTTTAACATTATATGTTGGTACACTAAATAACAGCTTTGTATTCATCAAATATGTATTGAGTGCCTTCTATGGGCTAGGCCCTGTACCAGTGATTGAGGCTTTGGTTGTAATGAAAATCAACCTCTTCCCTCATGGAGGTTTTGGTCTAATTTTGTAGGCAGATAAACAATTGTAAGCCAGGGTAAAGAGTGCTGGCACAGGAAAGTGCTCCAGGAGCCCACAGCAAAGGCATCTAACCTAGGCTGTGGGATCAGGGGGGCTTTCCGCGATCCATGACATCTAGCTTGATGTCAGTCATCAGAGAGTCGTGACAGGCTGAAGGAACAGCAAGTGCAAAAGCCCAGTGGGAAGGGAGCCTGGGACACTCAAGGAAGTGAGAGAAGTTTCCTAAGGCTGGAACTCAGGTACAAGGAACTCTCTATTACTTTAGTCGGTCGTGAGAGGAAAGAACAGGATCCCTTTGTCCTATCAGGGACTTGCTTGCTCTTTTCCTCAGGGTCTGAACTGTTCAAATCAACCCCTTCTTTTCTCTTATGGAAGGTGTTCATTC
The DNA here is from genome assembly GCA_004027185.1 of Glis glis. Classification (NCBI taxonomy): domain Eukaryota; kingdom Metazoa; phylum Chordata; class Mammalia; order Rodentia; family Gliridae; genus Glis; species Glis glis. The sequence goes on from PVJS01036098.1 coordinate 14,023, forward strand.
TATCCGATGAATAGAATGAACTTCCCTTGGTTCATGGACCATTCAGCTGCATTCCCAGCCACATGCTGTGTCTGAATTTCCATACTGTTTCTGCATCTGGAAGTTGCCATGAGAAGCTCACTGCAGTTGCTGGCACACCACCACCCTACACTCCCTGGACCTCCATTGCTGTTAAAGTCAAGTTTCTTGTGCTTAGTCTTGAGCCTGCCTCTGTCTCCATTTTCTTCTCCTCTCTTTCATCCAGATTTACCCTTTTCCCTGCTCTACCTTTAGTACACCCATTGTTTTTGAGCCTTTGCTTACTTTCCCTTCACATATAACACCCTTTTCCCCATTCACTGCTTATCAAATATGATCCTTTTAAAAGAGTTCAGTTCAAAATACCCTTTCTATCAAGTCTCTGGTTTTCTTGCCATCCTCCCTGCTTCCTCCAATTATCTACTCCAGAAGTGTTTTCTTTTCCCTTTTTAATGAAATATGCCATAGTCATTTTTGCAGTGTTTTAAAGATATGTACGTTGTGCCGAGTGTGGGAGCTCATGCCTATAATCCCAGTACTTGGGAGGCTGAGACAGGAGGATCAAAGGTTTGAGGACAGCTTCAGCAATGTAGCGAGACTCTCAGCAACCTAGCAAGACCCTTTTTTATTTTATTTTATTTATTTATTTATTTATTTATTTACTTATTTTTGCGGTACCAGGGATTGAACCCAGGGGCGTTCTACCTCCGCGCTACGCCCCCGGCCCTATTTTTTATACTTTATTTTGAAACCAGGTCTCACGAAGTTGCGGAGGGCCTCACTAAGTAGAGAGAGAGAGAGAGAGAGAGAGAGAGAGACAGGGAGAGAGAGCTGAGGCTGGCAGGGAACCCAGATCCTCCGGTCTCCGCCTCCCAAACTACTGGGATTACAAGCATGCGCCACCACGCCCGGCTCCCTTTTTTATTTTATTTTATTTTTTTTTATTTTTTTGCGGTACCGGGGATTGAACGCAGGGGCATTCTACCTCCGCGCTACACCCCCGGCCCTATTTTTTATACTTTATTTTGAAACCGGGTCTCACAAAGTTGCGGAGGGCCTCACTATGGAGAAAGAGAGAGAGAGAGAGAGAGAGAGAGAGAGAGAGAGAGAGGGAGAGACAGAGCGAGAGAGCTGAGGCTGGCTGTGAACCAGGATCCTCCGGTCTCCGCCTCCCAAAGTACTGGGATTACAAGCGTGCGCCACCATGCCCGGCTATACTTTATTTTGAAACTGGGTCCCACAAAGTTGTGGAGGGCCTAGTGAGACCCTGTTTCTAAGTAAAAAAATAAAATGGGGCTGCGGGCATGACTCGGAGGTAAAATGCCTCTTGGTTCAATCCCTAGCACCATAAAGAAAAATTTAAAAAACTTTAAAAATGAGTAAAAGTTTTGTGTATCTGGTTGGGACTTTGTCTTAGTTTTGTGCTGCTATACACAATACTGGAGACCGGGTAATTAATAATGTTTTTTTGTTGTTGTTTGTTTTTTGCAGTGCTGGGGATTGAACTCAGGGCCTAGGTTCTGCAAGTGTTCTACCACTGAGCTACATCCCTACCAACTGGTTAATTTATAAAGAACAGACATTTATTTCTCACAGTCCTGGAGGCTGGGAGGTTCAAAAGCAAGGCGCTGGCCCCTGTGGTGTCTGGCGAGGGCCTGGCCTCTGCTTCCAAGAAGGTGCTGTGCATACAGCAGCCTCTGGAGGGAGGAATGCTGTTCTTCACATGACAGCAGAGTGGAGGAGTGTGAGCCCCACCTGCAAGGCCATTCTACAGAGGCTTAGCCCATGCACAAGGGCGGAGCCACACCTCCCAACACTGTTGCCTCGGAGGGGACACACACACTGGAACCATAGACTCATTAAAGGTGAGCCCTCCTTTTCAGTGAGGCCATCACAGGTTGCAGCAGCAGCTGTCTGCTCCAGAACTATTCAGTTTTTCCAAAGAAGCATCCCTTGTCTCTTGCCTCTTGCCCATTGTGCCAAATTCTGGGCCCCCCTTCCCCAATCCTGCAGGTTAGGTCAGCTCATTCCTGCCTGGTGTCCCCTCTGCAGGCCCTTAGGTTCTACCTTCTACTCCCTGCCCCTTTCCCACTCCTCCATTGGCTATCTTCAGATAGTGTGGACTTTGTCATGTGTGAGTGTGTGTGTGTGTGTGTGTGTGTGTGTGTGTGTGTGTGTCTGTGTGTTGGTACTAGGGTTTGAAGCCATGGCCTTGTGCATGCTAGACAAGCGTTCTATCATTGAGCTATATTCCCCAGACCCCTTGCTTGTTGTTGTTGTTTTGTTTAAATTGTATTTTGAGACAGTATCTCACTAAGTTTCCTAGACTGGCTTCGAATTTGCAGTTCTCCTGCCTCAGCCTCCCGAGTAGATGGGATTACAGGTGTGCACCATAGGGCCTAGATCTATTGTGTTTTCCTTGGTGTTTTGAGGGGAGTTCTGAAAGAAAAAGAGTGAAACATCTTTATGGCCTTTTTGTTGTTGTTGTTGCTGCTGCTTCTGAGGATTTGGCCGTGAGGCATTCTACCTCCAAGCGATACTCTCAGTCCTATTTTTATTTATTTATTTTTTTAATTTTGAAACAGGGTCTTACTAAGTTGATGAGGCTGGCCTCGAACCTGCAATCCTCATATCTCAGGCTCCCAAATAATGGGATTACAGGCATGCTGAGCTTAAAAGGGTGAAACATCTTTGTAGCAGCATTTTAAAAAAGAACTCGTTTCCTAAACTTTTCAATGGACAAGTTTTTTCCATATATAACACTACAAATGAAGGGCATATGCTAATGTTTCTCCTTCAAAGGGATGTTGAGACCTAACTAATCAATGTTCATGTACTTATGAAGCTGAAATCTTTATGGAAGTATTTATTGGTATGCTGTTTTCCAAAGGGCATAGAAAGAATGCTATATAGATTTTTAGTTACCTTTTAGAGTTTACCAGAAGTTACCTTTTAGCGTTTCCCAGTTCAAAAAGGCAAAGTTTGCTTTTTTCCTAGTAATTTTAGATTTTGACAGGCCAGTGTTTGTTGGTCACTCACGGCCAATTCAAATATCCAAAGTTATGACATCAGGAGACGATTCGTAATATGAAGCAGGCTGAATGTGGCTTTGTGAATGTTGTGAGTTCTCATAATATTAAGGTATGAGGTTTATTTTAAAAATAGACTGTTTCATTTCTAACCTCATTTTAATGTTTTTTTTCTTTTTGAGCATGGTTTTTCCATCTCAGTTAACTTTTGTAAAACTTCTTACAAAGTAATTACAAATAAAAGATGATCTTCAAGTAGTTTAAACAGCCACACTTTTCTGAGTATACAATACAGAAAGCCTGTTTTTGAAAGCGCAGGGCTGGACTGGCCAGAGAACTGGAAGAGATGAGATCTGATACGGTGCTGTGTTATGGAAGAATGGTACGATGTGTGATTGTTTTCAAATTCTTTCACATGTGCCATTTAACTATGAAGCTAAAAATCCTTTTATTTTTAAACTTTTAGCCACTTAGCAATGTATTTTTAAAATCTGTTTAAGTATTTATTAAAAATGAATGCAATGTGCTTCACAGCATAGCACAGCAGACAACACAAGCCTTACTGTTGCACAGTCCTGGGCTTGGATTCCGGGGTTGGAATTCACGGACCAACTATGTGAATTTGAACAAGTTGCTTAATGTTTCACTTTCTGCATCTGTCCAGTGGAGTGCATTAGGTTTTCCTCAGAGGGCTGATGTGAGATAATGCATGTAAAGTCCTCAGCACTGTGCTTGTCTCTCTTTACCGAGGTATGTAAATCATCTAACACCGTGCCTTTTCCTCCTACTTACGCAGGGTGTTCTGCTGAGTCAAAACTACCAGTTTAAAGTTATATAATCTAAAGCTTTCCTTCTGATTCTTAGAAAATTCATTTGAAGGCAGTTTTGATAAAATTTTTAAAAATACTGCCACCAAAGTAGTATTTGTTTATGCTCAAGGATTTCTAAAGAATTGATCCCTGTCTGTGCTGAATTAGCAGCCTGTAAAAACAACAGTGAGTTGCTGGAGGGAACTACACATTTTTTAAATAGTTTGTTTGCTAAGCTCGCAGACTGGGTATTTCCCTGGGGAATTTATAACTATGTCAGGTCTTGATAGATTCTTCCTTCTTATGTTAATATATTATCAATATGCTGGGCTCATCTTGCCCATGGGCCATGTGTCTTCTCTGCTCTTACTGCAATACAGCATCGTGGTCCTCCCAGACCTGACTTCATGTTCGCTGGCAGGTGAGGGACCCACAGGAACCACTAGCAGTGCCGTGATATGCATTTCCTCTAACACCACTGATTTGTGATCAATAAACTCTGACAAGTAGAAGGAGCAGGATCATCAATTTTAATTTTGAAAACTGCCTACCTACTATTGTCATCAATTTGTCTAAATTACTTTTAAAAAGGTGGTGGACTTACCGTTTGAAACTTCTCATGTCAGAGTTGGCCTTTAGGGACATCTGAGTTCTCTATTAAATGATTTCTTATGAAATTCTCACTAAATATTCTAATTGTATGAATGCTTCTGTGTGAGAATGGTGAAGAAGGGCTTCAGGGGTGGATCCATTTTGTCTTATTTAGAAAGTTATTCTTTCATATACTTTTGAAATCCATTACCTTTGACTGACATGGAAAAAATGGCAAAATTTGATTTGTTTCATCTCATAGAAAAGCTATTGTAAAATACTAAACTGAGTTTCTTGCATTTGGAACGCTGTTATTCTAAATTTTAATGGTAAGTATTATGTTGCACTCTGTGTGTACATACACATACACACACACACACACACACACACACACACACACACATATACACGCACAGTACCATATTAAATAGTACTGTGGATTAAACCCAGGGTCTATCACTGAGCTACATCCTCAGCCTTCTTTTTATTTTTTATTTTCAGGCAGGGTCTTACTAAGCTGCTAAATCTGGCCTCAAACTTGCAATCCTTCTGCCTCAGCCTTCCAAATAGCTGGGATTATGATGTGGGCCACAGAACAGGGTTTTTGATGTAATTTTTATTCAACTAAAAATCCTCATTTATACTTTTTAATTTAAATAGTAAAATGTTTACTATTCTAGGCATATAGTACACCTAGATTTGTATTATTTAAAATAGATTTTGCAGAGGGCCTCACTAAGTAGCTGAAGCTCACTGCGAACCCGGATCCTCCGGTCTCAACCTCCCAAGTACTGGGATTACAAGCATGCACCACCACACCCAACTGTTTCAAAATAAAGAACAAAAAAATAGAGCTGGGGGTGTAGCTCAGAGGTAGAATACCCCTGGGTTCAATCCCTAGTACTGCAAAAAAAAAAAAAAAGTTTCTGGAAAACTTACTTTTTTTTTCTTGCAGTGCTAGGGTTCAAACCCAGGGCCTCACACATATTAGGTAAGCAATCTACCAATGAGTTACATTGCCAGCCCCCAAATTTACTTTTATTTTGTGGTGCTGGGGATTGAAACCAGGGGTGTTTTGCCTCTGAGTTAAACCCCCAGCCCTATTTTATTTTTTATTTTGAAATAGGGTCTTGCTAAGCTGCTGAAGGCCTCAAGCCTGTGATCCTCCTGTCTTAGCCTCTCAAGTACTGGGATTACAGGCATGTGTCACCATGCCTGGCTCCACCCAAATTTACTTTTTATTTATTTATTTTTTCTTTGCGGCACTGGGGATGGAACCCAGGGGCATTCTACCTCCCAACTACACCCCCACCCCTATTTTTTGTTCTTTATTTTGAAACAGGGTCTCACTAAGTTGCAGAGGGCCTCACTAAGTAGCTGAGGCTGGCTGAGAACCCAGATCCTCCAGTTTCAGTCTCCCAAATACTGGGATTACAAGTGAGGGCCACCACGCCCGGCTCTTAAATACTTTTTAATACTATGAGTCATCACTTCTGGAAACTTCTTATTCAGAAAACATTTAGCATTCATCAGCCATATCTTGTGATTATTTAAAAAATCATATATCTGGCATGGCATTTAGAATTACTTAAAATAATACATGATATGCGGTGCCAAAAACGTGCTATAGAAAAGACAGCCTTTTCAACAAATGGTGTTGGGAAAACTGGCTATCCATTTGAAGAAAAATTGAATTAAACCCCAACCTCTGACCCTGCACAAGAGTCAACTCAAGATGGACCAAAGACCTGGGAATTAGACCAGAGACTTTGAAATTACTAGAGGAGGGCATAGGACCAATGTTCCAACATATAGGCACTTGTAGAAACTTCCTCAATAAGACCCCCATAGCTCAGGAAATTAAAATGAGAGTTAATAAATGGGATGGCATAGCCAGGCGTGGTGGTGCATGCTTGTAATCCCAGTACTTGGGAGGCTGAGACCAGATGATCCGGGTTCGCGGCCAGCCTCAGCTACTTGGTGAGGCCCTCTGCAACTTAGTGAGACCCTGTTTCAAAATAAAGAATAAAGCCGGGTGTGGTGGCGCATGCTTGTAATCCCAGTACTTGGGAGGCAGAGACCGGAGAATCCGGGTTCGCGGCCAGCCTCAGCTACTTAGTGATGCTCTCCACAACTTCGTGAGACCCGGTTTCAAAATAAAGTATAAAAA
>PVJS01036099.1:0-20638 GCA_004027185.1 Glis glis
GCTTGTAATCCCAGTACTTTGGGAGGCGGAGACCGGAGGATCTGGGTTCGCGGCCAGCCTCAGCTCTTTCTCTCTCTCTCCCTGTCTCTCTCTCTCTCTACCTAGTGAGGCCCTCCGCAACTTCGTGAGACCCGGTTTCAAAATAAAGTATAAAAAATAGGGCCGGGGGTGTAGCGCGGAGGTAGAACGCCCCTGCGTTCAATCCGTTCAATCCCTGGTACCGCAAAAAAAAAAAAAAAAAAAAAATAGAAGGAAAGAGAGAGGAAGAAAAAAGAGACAGCCAGAGCAAAGAGGATCACTTTTCCTCCCATTTAAATATATATGTTCTGAGACAATCCACAAATACTTATGGGAGAGCATAGGCTACATATTATGTTCTGCTTCTTAGAATGCCTCTCATTGGTTTTGCACCAAGGGTCACAAACAAAAAACAAAACAAAACAAAAACATACAAACTACATTTGTCCACAATGGCAACTTCTCTACTTTTCTCTTAATATTTAATGAATGACTGATGGTCCAATTTGTCCAACTTTCCCTCATTCATCCCCACCTTAAATTCTTCGGAATTCTTATTTATTTCATGGCATGCCTTCACCACAGTGTTGATTCTTCTTTATCCATGGCCACTTATGACCATTACTTTTTCAAATGCAAGAATCTCTTTCACTCTTTACATCCCCTTCAAACTCTTTAGAATATTTGGTTGTGAATATCTTTCTTGAAAAATTCTTTTTCTACAGTCTCATTACTTGTTGATTCTTCTCTTTGTTTCTATATTCAGATTTAAAACTGTTTTCTCTTGAAGTAAATGTTCAATTTTTTCCATACTGATTATATCCTTCCTGTGCAAATCTAATATTATCAACAACCTACTGTACTTCTACTTTATTCACTCTTTGATGCATATATTTACTGAAAAGCTATTATACTTTAGATACTGGTCTGCATAAAATAATTAAAGGAGTAGACAAGAAACAATAATTTCTTCCAGAACAAATTTTGCAATTTACTTCTTCATAGTTCAAGATGGTTGCCACTAGTTATTCATAACTACTTAAATTAAAAATGAAAATAAGATAAATAAAACTAAAAATCCATTTTCAGCTACTATAGTTACAATTTCCTGTGATCTATATCCACGTATGATAGCAGCTACTAAATTGGAAATCTAAGATATAGAGTATTACCACTAGGCAGGAAGTTCCATTGGGCAGTATGGTTCTAGGTAAAGGGGACAAATAAATAAATGAGCTGGTAACATACACAATATATTGCATGGCATAATCTCTTGGGAAAAAATAAAGCAAAGCAAGAAAATTATAGAAACTTTAGGAATGAGTCATAATTGCTTTTTGTAAACAGATTCAGGATAAGCTCTGTTAGAAATGTGATATTTATATAGACACTAAAAGGTGGGAGAGGAAGCTATGTAATTATGATGGAAGAGTATTTCAGGCCCAGAGATAAGCAGGTGCAAAGGTCCCGATGTAGAAACAGGTTCGGAGCATGGAGTCCTGCATGTATGAAGAAGAAGAGTAGGAGAAGGAGGACAGGGATTTTGTATCTGTAACAATAGTGATAACTCTTGAGAATACACGACATATTCTGAAGAAAGAGCCAGCACATATTCTGATAGAATAAATGTGAGGTATGAAAAATATAGTAATTAGTGACTTAAGGATAATGACCTGAAAAACAAGACAGGTCAGAGACTCATTAACTTTGAGGAAAACAGACTGCAAAAATTTAGCAAGTTCGTCTTGGTTGACTTTAATTAAAAGTATGTCTGGGCCATGTGAATTCTAAGTAAACTATTTAATACCCATGCAAAGAAGTCAAACTGTGCTAAAAAGAAATATATTTTAGAGTCTGGATATTATGCAACTCTATAAACAGAAAATATCCTTCATTAAATAAGCAAACTGAAATTGTTCAAGAATTAAGTGCTGGCTCTTTTTATAATTTTTTTTCCAGAAATAAGTAAACAATTCCATTACCTTTGGACAGAATCAGAAGTGTCCTAAGATCAGATAGAGAACCGAAAAGCCTGTTCATTGGCACAAAAAAATAAAAAAGACCCCAAAAACTGCTAACAAGTAAGCAAAATGAAGTTGGGAAAGACTCCATTGGATTTATCAATGTGGAAATCATTGATGAACTTAATAAGAATAAGGCTTCCTGGAGTGAGTGTGAAATCCTAGTTGCAATTACCTGATAAATCTTGGAGAAAATAACAAATCTTCTCTATAAATCATTTCATCATCTACATTTGGATGCTCACTGTTATAAACTTGACATTTGATTTTACTTCACCATAAGCCTCTCCAATTTTAGGAAAAATAATTTCCCCAGTGCAATCAATCTTATTTTTTTTCAAAACAATCATATAAGTTTTCTTATTTTCTGTTTCCATCTCTTTGCCATCAGTACACATGAGGTACAAAATTCCACATACACATATGACCGCATCAGCCTTTGCAATTTTACCTCAGCTACAAGCCATACTTTTACCTTTGCTGTATTAATTTGCAAAACATAGTTGCTTATTTTATCATTTTTGGTCAGGAAAATATTGGTTTTTGTTATGTCCCAAATAGAGTGTAATTTCAGTCGTCTAATATTATAAGTAACTTTCATTCCCATTATACACTTCTCCAATTGTAGCCCTATGTCTTCCCTTTCCAAACCACTTCTTAAAATAGTTACCTAAAAACACTGGCTCCATTTCCTCATCTATCTCTTCTCTGTAACCCAGAACAATCAGTTTTCTACCCCATCACTTCTCTGAAATAGCATTTCTAACATTTTCATTGATTTCTTCATCTCAAAAGCTAGTGTTCAATATCCTCTTACTTGACATCTCAGCATTTACTGACCTTATTGACTTTCTCTTGAAACAATTGCATGATATCACACTGTTGGCTCTCCTTTCATATTTTGATTTGTTCTTTCTTGATCTGTTTTGGCTTTATTCTACACTACTTCATCAAAATTTTGGAGTTTCTTTATGCTTTTTATTGCTCACTAGAAAAGCTTCTTTACAATGCTTCAGCCCCAGTAACTATGAATATATAGGTCATGCACAAAGTTCTATAACCAATCAATCCTAACCCACACTTTTGAATTTGCAAATACACAGCTTTATTCAGATGTCTATCTCAAAGCAACCTCAAAGGTACATAAAGCTGTGTGTGGCCCTCAACCTTATAGAATTTTGTTTTCTTGTATCATCTGAGTTCTCCATCACAGTATGTAGAACCATCATTTCCTCTAAAAATCACACCCAGGTACCAAACTTTGAACTTGGATAACTTTTTCTAAATGTTAGCTATTTCTTAAATGAGTGCATATTTATCTACCTTCGAACCACTTGTGTGGAGTAAACATTCGTTCTCAGTTGATCCACTAGAAGAGCACTTGATTTGCTTCTCCAACTCCCTTGTCCCAAACAGATGTTTTTCACTCAATGAATACTTTATTTTGAAAATGAAGAGATGATGATAATACATTTCATTTTAATATTCACATAATTCCCCTTTTGTTTAGGTTAAAGTAAAAAATTATTTAAAAGACTCTGCAACATTGAGGACTGGCTTATTTTTCTGTCCCCCCTCACAAGAGGATACGACATATGTCTCTGGCCCAGATGCAGAGGGACCCTTCATTTATACGTGTACCCTCTCACTTGCACCTCACACTCTTTTGTCCTCCTCTCATTACAATTCTTCTGAAATCAATTTTGTCTCTTCAGGGAATTTTTCTTTGATGCAACTGATAAAGTTAGATTTCTTATGGTATGTATCCAGTATTATACCTTCTGGAAAATATCTAATTATAGTTTTAGGTGCTACATTATATCATTCTGTCTATCTTCCTTCTGGACTAACACTCCCATATTTGTACATATTTGTGTATGCACATCATGTCCATTGAAGTGTTTCCCTCTTCAAGTCTTCCTCTCCCCTGCCATTTCCCTCAGTTCCATCTGTTGAAATTCTACTTAAATTTGAAGATCCACTTTGAATACTTTCCCACCCTTATAATATTTGCTCCTTTTACTTGGCTAATGTGTAAACTCTCTTCAAAGGTATTTAAAGCATATCATTTATCATGGAAGTTTGTATACTTGTCTTATTTTTGTGTATACTCACTCCAAAAGAATTTTAAATGCCTTGAAGAAAGAACTATGTTTTCTTTTGCTCTCTACTCCTTAAATACCTGGCTCAGTTCTTGATAGTCAAAACTCAATTATTAGTTGTTGTTGAGTGGATGTGCTCTAGATCACAGTGAGATGGCAATTATCCGAGCCCAGCTCACCTCACACCATTGTACCAAGAAGTTAAATATTGCATGAAAAATCATGGCCAAATTAATGCACAGACTCTTATTTAAAGAACAACCTCAAGTGAGCCAGAAGACTAGGAGAGAGCCAAGGAATAGATGTTTGTGTCTTCCTAAATACAAATGCTGAAACCTACCCCTCAGCTGATGGTGAAAGGGCCCGGGTCCTGTTGGAGGTAATGAGTCCATGAGTGATGAGCCCAGATGACTGGAATCACTGCCCTTATCAAAGATACCCCTGAGAACTAGCTAGTTTCCACTACGGTGTCACCTGCTAGGTTTTGATTTTTCCAGTTGCCTGTGACTATCTCAGGAGAATAAATCAGACATGCTTTGGTGAGGTTAAATAATTTTTTTTTTGTGGTACCGGGGATTGAACCCAGGGGCGTTCTACCTCCGCGCTACACTCTGGCCCTATTTTTTATACTTTATTTTGAAACGAAGTTGCAGAGGGCCTCACTAAGTAGAGAGAGAGAGAGAGACAGGGAGAGAGAGAGAGAGAGAGAGAGAGAGAGAGCTGAGGCTGGCCGCGAACCCAGATCCTCTGGTCTCCGCCTCCCAAAGTACTGGGATTACAAGCATGCGCCACCAAGCCCAGCAGGGTAAATAATTTTAAGTGATGTTACAGTTGGGAATTAAAGACTTATAGTAAATATTTAGGAGATCAAAGCAATGTATAAAATGGTAGTATTAATGTTTACAACATTTGGCTTATACTTTTTAGCAATATGCAATCATGCAGTTATTGATTTAAATTTTATATGAATATAAAGATTAATTAGTTCTCAAGTTCCCTGAATAATGGCATACAGTAAAATCAATAAATTGTGATTTTTTCACTTTGGAAGGTCAATAGCTACCTACAAATTATATAATGTTTATGATATTTATTAATAAGAAAGCAATTCCTCTCTTCAACTGAAAGTACTCTTAAACATTCTAATCTTGAAAAAATATACCTTGGAAAAGATAGCTTTAAATTGGAGAAATGACAGCCGGGCGTGGTGGCGCATGCTTATAATCCCATTACTTGGGAGGCTGAAACCGGAGGATCCGGGTTTGCGGCCAGCCTCAGCTACTTAGTGAGGCCCTCCGTGACTCACTGAAACCCTGTTTCAAAATAAAAAATAAAAAATAGGGCTGGGGGTGTAGCTCAGTGGTAGAATGCCCCTGGATTCAATCCCCGGTACCCCCCACCAAAAATATTGGAGAAATGACTACAATGTTTGTATCAACCTTATTGAAACTTTAGCCCTAATATTCTTTTTGAAATAAGTTTTATTTTTCCCAGGGAAATGTCTATGTATGGGTAGAAGTGATTTAGATTTTAGTGCAGATCAACATAAAGTATCTAGCAGCTTGCATGAATAAGGCAAAATGTGTTAACCTAGGTAAATAGGCACAGCTATTCATTCATACAGATGTGTTTTCCAGGAAGGGAAGGACAATTCTCTGAGGTAGAAAAAAGAATTGAAAATGTATAGAATGTAAAGATAGAATGAAGGAACACCATTGCCAAATACTGAATTATGTCCCCAAATTTATATGTTAATGTCCAAACCCTTAATGTGATGGTGCTTAGAAGATGGAGCTTTTGGTAAATAAGTTTAGTTGAGTTCAAGAAGGTGTACTTTTTTGATAGAATTAGTGCCCTTAAAAGAAGAGACACCACAAAGGAGGGGGCACCAGGAGGAAGAATGTAGATTTAATGGTTAATGGGCACAGGGGTGTAGTTACATAGAAGGAATAAATTATAATGTTTTATAGCACCATTGAATAACTAAGGTTGAGAACCAATAGACACTGGAGACGATTTTGAATGGTCCCCAAAGAAATTCTTAATGTCTGTGGTGGTGGATATACTAATCCCGATTTAATCATTGTACTTTGTGCACAAGTAACGAAATGTCACAAGTACCCCATACATATGTACCATTACTCTGTGTGAATTAAAAATGAAAGTATAGTTTAGAAATAATAAGCACAGGATAGGTCATAAATACCACATGTTATACAATTCTATTCATATTAATATCTACAATAGCAAAAGAAAATATCCACAATCTACAGAGTGTAAACACATCAACAGTATAAAAGAATTCCTATTTCCTCACATTCTCACCAGCATTTGTTGTTTGACTTCTTGATGATTATCATTATAATTGGGGTTACATGGAGTCTCAGGATAGTTTTAATTTGTATCTCCTTATTGCTAATTATGTTGAACATTTTTTCATGAATGTATTGGCCATTTGTATTTCTTCTTTGTGAAGTGTCTATTTAGTTCAGTTGCCCATTTCTTGATTGGGTTATTCTTTTGTAATGCTAAGTCTTTTAAATAAATTGCATAATCTGGATATTAGTCCTCTATCAAAGGAAGAACTGGCAAAGATCTTTTCCCATACTATAGGCTTTCTTTTTAGACTCTTGATGGTTTCCTTTGATGAGCAGAAACTTTGTAGTTTAATGCCATCCCATTTATTAATTCTTGTTTTAATTTCCTGAGCTTTGTGGCTTTTATTAAGAAAGTTTCTACCTGTGCTTATATGTTGGAGTGTTGGACCTATGCCCTCCTCTAGTAATTTCAAAGTCTCTGGTCTAATTTCCAGGTCTTCGACCCATCTTGAGTTGATTCTTGTGCAGGGTGAGAAGTAGGGATTTTAATATAGTACTCAAGACTCTAGCCAGAGAGATAAGGCAAGAGAAGAAAATCAAAGGAATTTGCAGATGACATGATCCATACTTAGAAGACCCCAAAAACTCAACCAAAGGACTTCTAGAGATGACTAACAAATTCAGCAAAGTAGCAGAATACAAAATCAATCTAAAAAGCATGAGTAGCTTTTCTATATGCCAATCATGAATCCACTTTAAATAAAATCCAGAAAACAATCCCCTTCACAGTAACCTAAAAAAAAATACCTTGGAGTACCTCTAACCAAGGAGGACAAAGACTTTTGCAGTGAAAATGATGACACTGAAATTGAAGATCTTAGAAGATAGAAAGATCTCCCATGCTATTGGATAGGCAGAATAAATACTATTAAAATGGCCATTCTACCAAAAGTCACTTACAGAGTCAATGCAATTCCTATCAAAATACCAATGTCATTCTTCACAGACCTAGAAAAATCAGTCCTAAATTTCATATGGAGAAACAAAAGACCCAGAATAGCCAAAGCAATTCTCAGCAATAAGAACCATGTTGAAGGCATCACAATTCCTGACTTCAAATTATACTACAGAGTTATAGTAATAAAAACAGCATGGTATTAGCACAAAAACAGACAGATAGACCAGTGGAACAGAATAGAAGATACAGAAACAAGTCCACATACTTATAGCCAATTTATTTTCCATAAAGGTGCCAAAAACATACATTGGAGAAAAGACAGCCTTTTAAACAAATGTGTTAGAAAAATTGGTCATTGTCTCTAATTTTATTTATTTGAATCTTTCTCTTTTTTCTTGGTAAGTCTATCAAAAGTTTCATTGATGTTTTTTAGCTTTTCAAAGGCCATGTTGTTATTCATTGCACTTTTGAAACTTATTGTCAATTTTGTTTACCTTTTTCCTGTGATTATTGCTATTTTTTTCATCTAAAAATATTGGGTTTGGTGTGATATTACTTTTCTATTTCTTTTATTGATATTGTTGTACTATTTACTTGAAACAACTTTTTTTATTCTGGTGGAAACTTATTTTTATAAACTTCCCATTTTGTTATTGTTTTTACTGTATACTAAAATTATGATATATTTGTTGGTGATTTAATATAAGATCTAACCTGAAAAATATTCCATGTGCTGAAGAGAATAATTGTTTTCTAGAGCTGTTAGATGGGATACTATGTAAATATATATTAGATTCATTTGGTCTGTGGTTCAACTCTTTGTTGGTTTTTGTTATGAATGATCTGTCCACTGGTAGAAGTTCAATGTTAAAATAAAATACTGTACTTTTATTTTATTGTCATTGTTGCAGTGATATGTATTGAAGCCAGGGCCTCACACATACCAACCAACCACTCTACTAATGAACTCTATTTTTGTTTGTTTGTTTGTTTTTGTTCTTTTTTTGCGGTACTGGGGATTGAACCCAGGGGCATTCTACCTCCGAGCTACACCCCCAGTCCTATTTTTTATTTGTTATTTTGAAACAGGGTCTCACTAAATTGCAGAGGAACTCACTAAGTAGCTGAGACTGGCTACGAACCTGCGATCCTCCTGTCTCAGCCTCCCAAGTACTGGGATTACAAGCATGCACCACAATGCCCGGATACTGAATTCTATTTTTAGCCTATTAAATACTGTATTTTTTTAATGTTCATGTTTGTAATATCTTAACTATACCTTCCTGACCCCTTGCCAGGTTCATTTCTTAGTTTCTAAGATAGAGTAATGGGAAATTAGTAGGTGGTAATAGAGGAAAGAGGGACTTTCTTCTATCTAGTTTCACTAGTATCTATTACAAGAAAATAATTATAATTCCAGTCTTCTATTTTTTCTATGTTCCTATAATTTCTCATTCTGAAACATCTCAAAGAAAGAAAAATCAGCCATAAGAAATCTCTCCACTCCTACTACAAAGTATATGGAACCTAGCCACAGTTCATATGCTCTAGTTCAAGCATGAATTGTCACATTTCCAAAAGAGAGAACATCTGTTATTAACACTTTCCTTCAAAGTCTAATAATCAGTCACAGAGAAATCATCAGAGGTCAAATATTATTTACCCTAAGGCTATTATATTGCCTGGCTTGCTAATTTATTGAAGTTAAAAGTTCTGTAATACTATTTTATTCATAACAATATTCATATTTCCTTAGAGTGGGGAAGATTAATTTTCATGGTCTACTCCATTTTTAGAAATTCTCAAAATAAAAAGTAATGCAGCAGGGGAAATTCATTGAGAATAATTTAAAATGATAACACCTTAGATAAAAATTATATAATTATATAGCTGAAAGGAATTGCTCTATTATCTTTTATATTTTATAAGCACGAAAACAGGTGCTCAGCTGTTTCTAAGCTAATTTATACATTCAGGATAGTAAGCAAGTCATTCTGGAATTCCTTGAATTATCCCTGTAATATTAATTCTATAAATTATTTATATTCTACATTTAATTCTTAAGCCATTGCTATCTTAAAATTAAATATGCATATCATAAAGCTAAATAGTTTTTGCAACATGAAAATAAAAATTAAGTCTACTTGTTGGAACATAAAATGTGGACTGTTTTCAAACAAAACCAAGGTGTCTGCATTCAGTCACTTGCACTGTGCACTGTACTGATTGACTATCTAAATGTCAAGTGACAAAATATTTTAAACTAATATAATGATAATATTTGAAAATTCAATTTAAGCCATGTAAACATTATACAAGACTATTAAGTTCCCAATAAATTAAATATCATATAGTACAAAATGGGGCATTTAGTAATACAACAAATACTAATGAAAGGTTTTGCTCATGTAACTTATGTGTCTGAAATACAGAAGAGATTACATTTATCATGAATAGGTAAATCAAATGTGTCTTTCTCTAAATTTAATTTTGTGCTCAGAAACAAAGTTATAAAATATTTTGTTATAAAATATAATGTTAAAAATATTGTCTGCCCATATTTTAGTCATTATACAGACATTCATATATAATATATTAAGTTGTTTTATTATGAATGAAAGCTTCCATAAGATATTTTATATTTCTAGATATTTGAGATCAATATTTATTAGAGTCTCTACTATTCCATTGGCAATACAAAATGAGTGTAGCAATTTGAAAGCAAATTCTTAGGAGAAAATAAAGTCACAAAAAATGTATTAAACTAAGGTATATGGGCAGGCAGGCAGAATATACAGAATGGATATACTACATGAGAGATAATTTATGTCCCAGGAAATATAGAGTGGAAGAATGTGGGATTTTATTATGCTACTTAGAATGTTACACAATTTAATACTTAGGTATCAATTATTTCTGAAGATTTCCATTTAATATTTTCAGAACATAGTTGACTATGGGTGACTGAAATTGCAGATAGCTACAGCCATTGAAAACAAAACGAAACAAAACAAAACCAAACAAAAAAACAAAAAAAAACCCCACAGATAATGGGGAACTAATTTGCCCAATAAAAAGGAATAAAGAGAAAGACTTTTCCATATTTTGGAGAAGATCTTGAAATACTGACTGAATATTGATACAGAGCAATTCTGAGCCATAGGAATATAGTAAGCCGAAAAATTCTAGACTTTATGTAGGGCTGGAAAAAATATGTGTTCTAACAAGCCAGACTGAAAGAGGTCATCAGGCCATGAGAAATAATTCTCACCATGATAGCACTTTATAGATGCTAATATATATAATATATATAGATGCTAATATATATAATATATATAGATGCTAATATATATAATATATATAGATGCTAATATATATAATATAAGGCTCTCTTAACCTTAGAAAATGTTCTGGACTCATTTGAACAGGGTTTAAAAATGAACCTTAAAATAATCTAATTTTGGGGAAATAAGTACATGCTGAAAAAAATCGCTCTTTAAGAAATATGACAACAACCAAGATGGCAGGATAGCAAGAGGCAGCGTGTCGCAGGCACTCTGAGAGTCAGAGCTCAGCCAGCGGGAAGACTACATCTTGAAAAGAAAAGTAGGGCAGCCAAAACTCAACAAAACAATGAGAACCAAAGTGCAGTGGAATGCGAGGCAGTGGAAAGAGCGGAGAGCAGTAGGGAGCGCAAAGCTTTCTGGTAAAGAAACAGCTGATTCTTGTGAAACCAGCGATTATAGCCACCATCAAAAGCAGTAGACATCGGACCATGATGAAGCCCAAGTTGAACCAAATCCACACCTACAAAGGTGATGACTGCAAAGGGTAGGACGTGCACCTCAGCCCCGTAAAGAAAGTGACGTGGAGAGACAGAGATGAGGCAGCCAGGCACAGGAGCAGCCCAATACCAAGAAAATGAGCAAGTGAAACATGGCCCCCCTGGAGTAACCTAGCACAGGTGCAGAACACCCCAGCACTGAGGACATGGACAGACGTGGCATGGTTCCCCAGAACCGCCCAACAAGAACATGGGTGAGTGAGATAAAGGGAGGCAGTATGTCGCTGGTGCTCTGAAACTCGGATATTGGCCAGCGGGAAGACTGCTTCTTAACAAGAAAAGTGGGGCAGACAAAACTCAACAAAACAAAGAGCGAAGAGCAGCGGAGTGCGAGGCAGTGGACAGAGAGGGAGGCTAAACAGAGCTCCACGCATCATTTCACCTGGTAAATGGAGAGCAGAGGTGATGGTGCCATCTACGAGGGGCCACACCTACACCTCATCTCCCAGAGAGCCACAGCAAAGAGACAGCAGAACCTTGTGAAACCAGCGACTATAGACCACCATTGAAACTGATCAACTCTGGAACATAATGAAGCCCAAGTCAATCCAGACCTGCACCTACAATGACAATGGTTTCAAGGGGTGGGCGGTGAGCTTCTGCTCCTGCAACAAGTGCAATGAGGAGACACAAAGAAGAGGTGTCCATACACAGGAGCAGCCTGACTCTGAGAACACGAGCCGGTGAGTCACGGCGCCCCATGAGAAGCCCAACACTGTCCTGGAACACCCTAGAACTGAGGACATAGGTAGATGAGACATGGTCCCCTCCCCAGCGGCCCCTCACTGAGAACATGGGCAGGTCAGCTCCCGGCCCCACCCCTAGAGACCCCCGCACTGGGGATGCCAGGCAGGCAAACCCTCGGCCTCACCCATGGAGAACCCCCTGGTGCTGGGGATGCGGTGTGGGTGAGCCCTTGGCCCTTCTCCAGAGAACCCCTACCCCTGGTGCTTGGGACACAGGGTGGGAAAGCCCTTGGCCCCAACCCCAGAGAACCCCTCCCCCCAGCACTGGGGATGCAGGGCGGGCAAGCCCTCGGCCCCAACCCTGGAGACCCCCTGGCACTGGAGATGCAGGTACTATGCTGGAAGCATCATAGTACCTTATTTCAAATTATACTACAGAGCTATAGTAACATTAACAGCATGATATTGGCATTGAAACAGACACATAGACAAAAAGAATAGGATAGAAGAAGCAGAGACAAATCCTCTACTTATAAGACAGTTGAATTTTGAAAAATTACCAAAAACATGCCCTGGAGCAAAGACAAACTTCAATAAATGATGGTGGGAAAACCGTATATCCATGTATAAAAGGATAAAACTAGATCCTATCTCTCACCCTGAAGAAACATGAACTTAAGATGGATTAAAGGCCTAGAAATTAGACCAGAAACTATGTAATTACAAGAAGAAAATATAGGAGCAGCTCTTGAACATATAGGCCCTGGTAGAGACCTCAACAAAACTCCCAAAACTCAGGAAATAAAACAGAATAAGTGGGATGGCATCAAATTAAAAAGCTTCTGAATAGCAACGATAAAAATTAAAGTTTGAAGAAAGTACCTGCAGAATGGAAGAAAATATTTGCAAGATACTCTTCTGATAGAGGACTAATATCTAGAATATATAAAGAACTCAAAAAAACTTAATACCAAAAAATAAAATAAAAAATGGAGAATTAGCAGAATAGACATTTCTCAAAAGAATAAATACAATGACTAACAAATATATACAAAGTGTTCAAAAAATTATCAATCAGGGAAATGCAAATCAAAACCACTGTGAGAGTTCATCTAACTCCAGTTATAATGAGAATCATCAAGAATGCAAATAATAATAAATGTCGAGGATGTGGGGGAAAATAAATTCTTGTATACTGTTGATTGCATTGTAAATTAGTACAACCACTATTGAGATCAATATGGAGGTTCATCAAAATCTAGGATTGGAACCACCATATGACCCAGCTTTACCATATCTTTCCTAAAGAATTAAAGTCAAATATTATAGTGACACATGTATATCCATATCTTTCCTAAAGAATTAAAGTCAAATATTATAGTGACACATGTATATCCATGTTTATAGTGGCACAATTTATAATAGCCAAATTATGGAACTTACCTAGGTGTCTATGAACAGATGAATGGATAAAGGAAATGTGGTATATACATGCAATAGAATTCTCATTCATAAAGAGGAGCAAAATGATGTCATTTTCAGGAAAATGGATGGAACTAGAGAATATTATGTGAAGTGACATCAGCCAGTCTCAGAAAGAGTCGTATGTTTTCTCTTCTATGAGGAGAGGGGTGAGTAGAAGAGTGGAAGGGGATTGGTGGAGGGAGGTATAGAGGAGAAAAATGGAAATTGATGAAGGAAGCAATGCATGTAATGCTATGTACATATATGAAGGTATCACCATTCATGTCACTAACATGTACAGGGAAGGGGGGATGGCAGGAAACATAGGGAAACACTCCACGTGCTGTGTTTATCTATGTTTGTGTCACTCGGAATGTCATTATGATGCATAATCACAATGCATCAACTGAAACATGAAAAAAAAAGATGTAACAACAACAAAAAAATGAGGCAAAAAGAAGACTTAAGCATTGACAGCAAGAAAGTTGATGTAAAATATTTTGTGTATGGTAAAAGATTATGAATTATAATATACATATAAGTATTTATACAATGAAGTTTAAAACTGAAGCACTATTAAATAAACTAAATACCCCATTTCATAATGCGTTTTGTTGATAGAAAATATGTCATACTTTTTATCTTCTTTCTACTATCTATCAGAGTGATCAGCGTAGTCTGAATGATTTGTGTCTTATCTCACTCACTGTAATCATTTCATTCAGTGGAAACTTCTTCCTGTTCCCTTTCATTTGTGTATCATCAAATATGAATCCTTATAATCATGGTCTTTTATATAAACATGAGGTCTCACTACTAAACTAAATAAATTTACTTGAATTTGCAGTAAATTATATTATTCTCATTATGTTTGAATATATTTGCACATTTTATTTTGTTTTGTATTATATTTTAAACCATAAATCACTAAATAATTTGATATTATTTTTAAACACTTGTAAAGCTTATTTGAGACCTGTATTTCATTGAATATATAAAAAAAGAATTTATATTTAATTGTCAACTTAAGTATAAATTTGTACATAACATTAAATATTTTGTAATCACTTCTTAAGATTACATAATCAGTAACAATTATAGCAACTCTCTCTGTAAGAATATTTATACACACTTAAGAAATACTAAGAATAATTATTAGTGTATTGAATTGCACATATTTCAACTGAGTGTGCAGTAATTTGACCCCCCTGTTCCACTGAATACTCATGTCCAACATATTATGGTTATATATTAATTACCATGATTAATTATGTAAAGTTAGAAAAGCAATTAATTGCAAATGATGATATAAAAACATTTTAGCATACAATAAAAACTGCCTTAAACAACATTAGGTTCTCAGTCATGTTCTCTTTTTTTTTTTTTTTGCAGTACCGGAGGTTGAACACAGGGGCGTTCTACCTCCGCGCTACGCCCCCGGCCCTATTTTTTATACTTTTATTTTGAAACCGAGTCTCATGAAGTTGCGAAGGGCCTCACTAGGTAGAGAGAGAGAGAGAGAGAGAGACAGGGGGAGAGAGAGAGAGAGAGATAGAGAGAGAGAGAAGAGCTGAGGCTGGCCGCGAACCCGGATCCTCCGGTCTCCGCCTCCCAAAGTACTGGGATTACAAGCGTGCGCCACCAGGCCCGGCCCCTCAGTCATGTTCTCTATGCTAGGCAAACCTTTATATTTTCATGGTGGGTTTGATGTTAAATGATCAAACTGACTATAGCAATTTATACTGCTTAAGATTATTTTTAAAGAAAATTCTGAAAGTATTTTAATAATAAAAATATGGAAAGTTAATACTGAGAATTTTTAATATACTGAGCACATTACACTGATTTATGTTCAATATTTACTTTAAAGTTATAACAGCATTGTGCAGCGTGTATATTATTATTGATATTTTATTGATAAGGGCCAAGAAATTGAGAGTTTAAATATTGTGTCTAATAGTTTGTGTCCATACAAACAATAAATGAGCCATTGTCATTAAATATTTTTATAATTTTTACATTAAATATTATTAAGCATCTTCTCCATGCCAGTTAATCTTTTAGGGGCTAAAATAGAAAAATTATGAAGAAAAATGAACCACAAAATAAATATAATATTTATAATGTACTTTAAAATTGAAAAGAATGACTAAAGGTAGACTCTGATTCATAGGGATAACTTAATGACAGAGACAAAAGTATCCAGAAACATCTTTAGCTAGAATTGTGTACAAAAATATTTTCCTTTTAAAGAAAATGAGTTTTATTTTGGTCTTAGTTTTTAAAAATAAATGAAACCATTTCATCTTCCACAGTAGGTAACAGAAAGGTAATCAGAGAGAAATAAGTCCAAGATATTTTAAGTCCCCTGGTATCTTATTAAATTGATATTGAATGTTAACATTTTGGGTGCTGACAGTAATATAATATAATCACATGTAAGTCTGAATAGAATTTTTCAAATATCAATATTGAAATAAATTCCCTGCTGATATCCTAAATTTCACCCTAAACCAATTTCAAATATTTTTTGCAAATTGTGAAAAACAAAATCTTTTTTTTCTTTAGGAACAAAACATGTATTAAAGTAGAGACAATGATTGTATAAAAATGCTGTATTTTAATTCTAGACATTTTTATATCTTAAACAATTTCTATGTAAACTTTCAAAAGTCATATAACTAAAAATGAAGGAAAACAATTTGCTTTATCTAGCAAAATAAATGTGGCAAACAATAATTAAAATAAGTAAGCTTCCTTATTTAATAAGATGTAAGTATAAAATTAAATATAAGTATGGACTTAAGTGGGATTCTTTTACCACCATATGAAAATTTTATAATTCTTTGTCATGTCCCAAATATACTAACCTATTAAGCTATAATTTAATAAGGCCAGTCAAATTTTGTGAAGCTCCACCTAATTCTAACTTCACTGTAGAAGAATTATAAGTGGATTATTTGTATGAAGATAATTTCCTTTTCGAAAGCTATTATCTATTAGCCTTGTATAAGATGGTTCCTGAAGGAGATAGACTAAGGTAAGGTGTATAGGTTAGCAGAAAATTAAAACTGTGTATGTGTGAGGTGATGACGAAGTAGAAAAGAGAAAGATAAAAGAAGAGATGGATAGCTTATAGAGCTATCAGAGGTGGAATTTAATGCTATTGTTTGATATTATATCAGACAATGAAAAAAATGAATAATGAGCCAGGCATGGTGGTGCCTGACTGTAATCCTAGTACTTGGGAGGCTGAGACTGGAGGATTGCAGATTTGAGGACAGCCTCAGCAAGTGGTGAGACTCTCAGCAACCTAGTTAAGACCCTGTTTCAAAATAAAAATAAAAAAATAGGGCTGAGAGTGTTGCTTGGAGGTAGAATGCTCTGAGTTCAAAATCCGTAATATCACAAAAAAGATAAAAAAAGAATGCTATATAAGATTTATATTGAGATACTGATAAGCAATATTCTAGAAAACTGGAAGATAAATGAAAGAATGCATTGGGAAAAATTCATGAAAGGAATAAAGCATGAGCTTCAGAATATTTCAAGGAAAAGAGTTCTGTGTTTCATAAAAAGGGGCCTGGAAGGAATCAATTTTAGTGGCTTTTGAAGGCTGAATTGGAAATATGAAGAACTTATTAAAATGTGAGTCAACAGTTTTAGTAATTTGCATCTTCTGTCTTCCTCTGGCTTTACTATTTCTCTAGAATAACATAAATGTATAAGTGGAGAAGTCATACTCTGACCTCATTAATAAATTATATATATATATATAAGATATATGCATATGAGTATTTATATAGAGAGAAAAATAGCTAGAATAAAGACCATTCATAAATTTTAAAAAGTATTATAATAGAAAACCTCGATAAATTAAAATAAGCTCCTCCCAACTATAATATTGAATTGGCCAAAATATATATGTAAATATACTCTCCTTCATTGGTTGTAAAGTAGTAAATTCAAATTAAATATGGAATGTGATGGCACCAGAAGAGTAAATGAAATGAACAGAGAATTCCTCATTGGAGAAATCCTTGTTTATAGATGATATGAAGCAATTGGGAATCTTGAATACCTCTCTTGGAAATTTGAACTAATAAAATCATTTTTAAATGATGGTTTGTAGTATCCACAAAAGCCACGCTAATCAAATCTATGATACATGAAAACCTCATATGTGAATATCCTCATCAAATTTATTCAACATCATTCATTCATTCATGACAGTGATATCTTGTAATAGCAAAGCAAGCACAATGCCCATCCATAGTAGAACCAATTGATAAATCATGATATATTCATGCAATGGAATCATTTTCAGTTATGGATATTAACAAACTACAACCAAATGGAAAAATAAACAGTGATTCTCTACTTATCCAAGTGCAGTTCGTTCCAAGACCCCCAGTATATTCCTGAAACCACAGGTAGTGGTGAACTCTATACAGTGTTTTCCCATCTGTGTTTATGCATTATAAGGATTAATATATAAATTAAGCACAGTTAGAGAGTAACAATAATATCTAATAATAAAATAGAAATATTTTTAAAGGTTTGTATTTTTAAAGGTTAAATATTTTTAAAGGTGTTAAAATATTTTAAAGGTTTTGTAACCTATGATTTCTTTCCTCTTCCTCAAGATACTTTACTGTACTTCATGGTATTTTCAAACCATGATTGGCTGTGAGTTACAGACACTATGGAAAGTTAAACCAAGGATAAAGGGGGGCTACTGTAGATAAATGCCAGGTGCAAAATATTGAGCAAAATAGGAGAGAAATAGTACAAAAACAGGCAAAACAATTGTTAGTCATCTTTTTGTTACTGTGAAATATACCTGAGAAAAACAGAGGAGAAAAGATGTATTTTGGCATACAGTTGCAAATGTTTTAGTCCATGGTTGACTTACTCCAGGGAGAAACATCATGGCAGAAGGCAGAAAGGGCACGCTAGGGAAAGCTGCTTGGCTCATGGCAGTTGGGAAGCAGAAAGAGGGGAAGGGGCCAGGGACAAGACGTAGGACGCAATGGAAAGTCCCTTGTAACCTATTTCCTCCAACCATGTTCCATCTCATCTCGCTATATCTACCACCTCCCAGTGGTCCATTCCAGTGATCAATTATTCAAATAGATTAATTCACTAAGGTTAAAGCCCTCATTATCCAATCATTTCTCCCAAAACCCTACCTCTGAACATTGCTCTATTGGAAATCGATTAGTCTTAGGGGGACATTACAAATCTAAATTATAACAACAACGTATGACTTCAGGTGTCAGAATTGTGATTACCCTTTTATTAGGGGTGGTGCATGTGAAATGGTAGTCATTAATAAGAATATATGAAGCAGGCTTTGGGAAAACTGGGAATATTCTGTTTCTTTATTTGGGTGCTAGTCACATGGGTGGGTTTTCTTATGTAATTTACCACTGCTACAACTGTGACTGTCCACCAATCTTGATTTATATTATAAATATAATAAAAATTTTGGTATTGAAAACAATCTGATAAAAACTCTGAAAAAGTTCTGAAAAGTGATGTAGCTTATGGTGGTAAGTCCAGAACTACTAAGCATGGATTGAAAAATATACATGTTCTGTTAAAAGCCATGAGTAATGTGCTATTACTTCAGAATATCTAAGAAATGAAAATATAATTATTAGTTCTCCTTGAAAGAGCACTTACAAATTACTATTATTTGAAATAAGACTGTGGCTGAAAAGATTGTCATTTTCATTATTGCAGATAGAATGACTACCTTGGTTTTTTTGCAAATGTATTAAAAATATTCAGAGTTATATGTTTATCTTCCATTTAGCCAAGCATTTTGCCTCTGCAATGTCAAAAGGGACACCCTTTTCTTCAGTGTCCTGGTACTGTCTTCTGTAATACTTAAGATATTCTTCTTTTCTATTTTAAATGCAGAGTTCAGTGATCCACATAATATCAGCATCTAACTTAATAAGAAAAGAAGTAATATAGGATTTAAAATATAGGCTAAAATCCCCTTAAAATATTCTTAATAAATTTTATTATTTTATGATGTCCTGAACAAATATCAGTGGTACTATGAGACACCCCCTCCAAATAATGCATGGAAATTTCAGGAAAATATGTGAAGTTCTAAAAGTGTCTCTTTTTCTGATTAGGTGATGACCCTAAAAGTGGAGAAATAAAGAATCTATGGAAAATATGGTCTTCCTTGATCTTGCAGATATACTACGATGATATTCTGATTATTCTGTGACATATACAACATAAAACACTGTCTCATCCACAATTTTATGTATTTCATTATCAGCAGTAATACTGGTAATTTTCATAGTTTGAAAGGGCTTTGCATTAAAATGAGAAATATCAGTAGTATATCCTCAAGTTTCAACTTTGAATAACTCCATGATAGTCCATTACTATATCCTTCACATGAACAAACCACCTATGTTAAAACCTAAGATAAGAAAGGAAGAGATATAGTCCTCTGTCGTTCACTTTCAGCCAAACTCAACTATTATGATTTTATTATCAAGAAAAATATTACTAAAAACATTGCATAACATTTAAAAATTCAGTTGGTAGAATTAAATCCCATATATTTTTACAGTATGCCACTTATTTTTATTAAGTTTTCAAAATGTAGCCTCACCTATTACAAAAAAACTTTTATATTTTCATGGTGATACTTTAAACATTCTATTTTAATTAGCTCTATGGTCCTTTATACCACTCCATTGACATTAATAGCAAAATTACCCATATAAATCCCCAAATTAGATATACTAGATATAGGCACACTTGTACATCCCAAAACAAAATGAATCATCAGTAAATAAGTAAGTCTCTTTGTTCTTTCTTTTCCTATTGCAGCTTTTTAGAATTATATAACTTCGGTTGAATTAAGAACAGTCACATATCTAGACAAACGGTCTTCTAATTTTTTAAATTCTGAATTTTTAGTAAGGGGCCAAGTCAAATATCTGTATTTTATATGAGTATGAAAAAAATGGAATGAGAATGCCGCGCCCGCGCAGCCTGGACCGAGTCTCTGCGGAGGGTGTCGGGATTGATCACACAGGGACACAAGCTTGAGGTTGAAGGCTCACAGTTGAGCCGGGCGTGGTGGCGCACGCTTGTAATCCCAGTACTTTGGGAGGCGGAGACCGGAGGATCCGGGTTCGCGGCCAGCCTCAGCCCTCTCTCTCTCTCCCTCTCTCTCTCTCTCTCTCT
>PVJS01036100.1:0-15124 GCA_004027185.1 Glis glis
AGACATAGTTTTGGCACTAGATTATCTATGATGAGAACTGGGGTTATGGCTACAGGGCAAGAGTTCAAAGCTTAACATAGTGCCTTTTATCGCTCTTTTACTATAAACTTTTATAATTTCCTTTGTTCTAAATTTCTAAATCTTTTTTAGACCATCTTCAAAATCATATCCATGAAGTTTCCACAAAAGGTTCTTTCTGCTGTTAACTCATCTACAACTGTCCTTGAGCCTCTGTTCTTTTGGGCTAATCTAAGCAAGAGCAGGGGAGTGTTTTGGGCCAAAGTTACATTGTTATGAGTTTGACTTCCGGGGAAAGATTCGTCTGTTTTACTCATAGGGCACAGTTGATAATTTGGAAAAGAACACTGTACTCATTGAGCCATATCTATTAAAGATTAAGAGAATCATTGACAAGAAGGTTACAACAAAGAGAGAAGAACACAGAGGATTTTTGCCAGGCCATCTTCCTCTTCCGCCTGCACCTAGGAGTCATGTCCCCTAGGTGGGTGAGGTCACTTGCACCTCCTGGATCGAAGAACAATCAAGTCTCGCCTTAGATAGTCTTCAGCTATAGAAATGTATAGCACTTTTAATAAGTCTTAATCGTCCTGTTTGGCAAAGCTTATACCTCTCAAGGCTGTGTTTGCATCTATGAGCCTGAAGCCAAAGAAATGACTCCCCACACATGGATCTCCACGTTTTCCACAGAGAGGGCTAGTTTGGTCCAATTTTTCCCCTGGTACCACAGCTGTATGTCCTATTCCAGTCCCTGGGGACTCTATAAGGGTGCTGCAACCCATGGACTGCAAGTCTGTCCCACCCAAATGTCACCATGGACTGTCTGCTTATCCACGTGTCTACCGTGTCCCACAGCAGACCCCACTCCCACCTCTGCTGGGGCAATCTGCACAGTCTCAGACCCCACAAGTCCCTGTGACCACGCTGGGTGGTCTCCTCCTGGGGTGACTCATTGACTTACGGTCCCATTGAGCGCTGCTGTTAATCTCTGGGGCAGGGGGTGGGATCAGCTGCTGCCGCAGGTTCTGGTCAGGCCTCTGGCCACTGGGGACTCTGCCAAGCGTGGATCGAACTGCTGCTCGCTTTTGTCGCTGATGCTCCGCAGTGCTGGTTTTACAACAGGTCCCTGGCTTCTTTGTTGGTGGCCTGCAGAAGCCGCAATGCTCGTAGCTGCCGGCACAGTCTGACCAAGATGGCGCCGCTGCCGCTTCTGCCAATGCAGCAGTTCGTGTCTGTGTTGCACGTGGAGCGAGTCACTGCTCGCCTTCACTGCTGCTCCTCTGCAGCTGCTGGATTCACAGCAGGTCGCTGGTGTCTTCGTTGATCTTGTGTAGAAGCCACAGTGCTGGTAGCCACCGGCAAGGTCCTGCCAAGATGGCGCCGCCGCAGCCACTGTTGCCGCCGCTGTTTGGTCTCTCGAGTGTGGAGGACCCGCTGCTCACTTTCATCTCTGCTGATCTGCAGTTGAACTCACAGCAGGTCTCTGGCTTCTCTGCCGGTGGCGTGTGGAAGCTGCAATGCCAGTAGTGGCCGGCGCAGTCCGGCCAAGATGGCGCCGCCGCTGTTCCTTAGGTAAGGCGCTTTGAGCTTTTTACTGTCCTCTGTTTTGTCTTCTGGCTTTGATTCCATTGCATTTCATATTTTTCATTGTTTAGTTCAAGTTTTTGTTGCTTTCTTCTCCTGTTGAGAAATTGCTTTCACGGTGGTTGAGATCCAAGTCTCAGAGAGATCGTAATGTGGTATTATTCTCCCTTAGTCGCCATCTTGGAACTCTCCCCATGCAACTTTAGACTTCAATTCTTTTTCTTTTTCTTTTCTTAGTACTGGGGATTGAATTTAGGGCTTCCCACTTGCTAGACAAGTGCTCTACCACTGAGTCCCCTTTTTATGTGACAGGGAGCTAAGTTGCCAGACGGGCATTGGTAGCTGGGATTACAGGTGTGTGCCACCGCAATTGGCTAGAGGTACATTCTAAGAGCACAGCAGAAGGACAGCTTGACTTTCTATACTGTTGGAGCAGAAGCCTGGCAGGTGAGGTGCCTGCTGTAGAGTTGGAACTCAAAGTGGGGACAGCCCCACTTGAAGCAGAAGTACATATACTGAGAGTTAAGTTGAGGGGTGCATTCCCAACAGGCAAGAAAGAAACCAATGTGTACAACATTCAACCTCTTGGGTGCTCAATATTATGCATGTCCTGGTCTCCCCATTTAATATAATATTCACATAAATCAAAAGCAAATTATCATCTCCAAGGAACAATAAGTCCACTTGCCATTCAGGAACTTATTCCACTCAAAGTTCATGATATCAAGGTGCTGTAAATTACTCGTTTTGGATTTGGAGGTACCCCTTTGTCATTTTGGATCCTATAGGTAAATAATACATTTGACCATCCCGACACATCTCTTATACACCTATGAGAGGAAAAGAGGATTGCCACAATAAAAACTACCATTTTCAAAATAAAAGGAAGGGAGAAAGCTGGGCATTGTGGCACACGCTTGTAATCCCAGTACTTGGGAGACTGAGACAGGAGGATCGCAGGTTCACGGCCAGCCTCAGCTACTCAGTGAGGCCCTCTGCAACGTAGTGAGACCCTGTTTCAAAATAAAGAATAAAAAATAGGGCTGGAGATGTAGCTCGGAGGTAGAATGCCCCTGGGTTCAATCCCCAGCTCCGCAACAACAACAAAAAGAGGGTGGGCAATAATATGCCAGGGCCAAAGGCGAAGCCAAAGTTTCTTTGGCTTTTTGACAAAGTCACAGCAGAAGAAGGCTTGTCGCAGAGCAGACATCCTCTAATGGCGGCTAGCCTGTTGGTGGCCTTACTATTAATGTAAATAATTGTGGGATTGGTGACGGGAATTGTAAGACTTATGC
This sequence comes from Glis glis, assembly GCA_004027185.1. NCBI lineage: Eukaryota > Metazoa > Chordata > Mammalia > Rodentia > Gliridae > Glis > Glis glis. The sequence continues at coordinate 2,898 of PVJS01036100.1, forward strand.
CAAGAACTCAATTTACACAGAATGACTCTAATTCAGGTGATATGCAGGAAAACTGTTGTTCCCAGTATAAAAATAATTTATAGGAAAAGGGAGTTAAACCAGATAATGAGTACTGCCCGCCAATCTGTAAAATATTAGCTAATGCTCAGAACAAGGAGGAACATAAACAAAGACCTGCTGTACAAACAATTATGGCTTCTGGGAGGCCTGCCTACTGGATAGGTAGGAGGCTCTGGTTTCCCCTTCAAGGAAGACAAGCAAGCCTGCTTGTGACTATTAGCCTGTGACTGATCCTCCTCTAAGTTACACAGGTGATTACCTTCACGGTGAATGGTGGCAAAAGGGTCCAAGCTAGAGACACAAACTTTACGGTAAGGTTTGCTAGAAACCCTACACTTTGTGCTTCTTCCACTTCATCTAAGATTAACCAATTACAGGCATTGCTCACTTATTATAAATTGTGGATAGATAATACCAAAAACAGAAAAATAAAAGAGTTCCTTAAAAAGAATATGAAAGGTCATCAGAAGGAAATAGAAAAACTTCTCTCTCTCTCTACTTAGTGAGGCCCTCTGCAACTTCGTGAGACCTGGTCTCAAAATAAAGTATAAAAAATAGGGCCGGGGGCATAGTGCGGAGGTAGACCGCCCCTGTGTTCAATCCCCGGTACCGCAAAAAACAAAAAAGAAATAGAAAAACTTAAAGCTCAAATAAAGAAAGAATAAAGTATAGAATATAAGCATAAATGGCATTAAAATACAATATAGTTTAAGTATAGGTTTAAGGTCTAGTTAACTACATTACTCATAGCTTTTAATCTTTAGCATAAGTATAGTTATAGTCTACATAAGAAAGATATAAATAAAAATAGTTTAGTAGCAGACATAGTTAGCCACAATGACATTTATTTTTAGACAGCATAATATATGTAGCCACGTAATATAAAAATATGTTAAGATTTATATAAAAATATATAAAAGGCAGTAGTCAAAAGCCTTCAGGTAAGGTTATGTTTGTCACCTGATAACCGCAGTGTGATATTTCCAAGAACAATGCAAATGATTAAAAGAGCTAAGTTGACATTGTGTGAAGAAACGCAAGTTTGCATGGAACCTGAGTAATTGGTGGGGAACATGTTGTGACCATCTGGACAATGGGTTGTTAATAACTGTGGGTAAATGACTGCACTGTAAAGAACCCCATGATGTACTAAGTAAAAAATATTTTTCATGATGTACTAAGCAAAAAATTGTTAGCGTTAAGACTTCCTGATGTAAAAAAAGGTATAAAAATAAAGTCTGATGCTCGCTGGGCAGAGACAATCCCTGCAGCTTCACTGAACTGCTGAGCCTCTTGTCTCTCATTCCCTCGCCGACCCTACACCTCCTTCAGGGATTCCCCTGGACCGGCCGAGGCTGGACCCTGGCAATAATATATAATGACTACTGGCCTGTAGCATATATCTCACCCTGAAGGACAGGAATAGCAGAAACTTTTGCCCTGGCATGAGTCCCTTGGTCAAGCAGTCTGAGTGCCATGGTCTCTGCTGTCTGAAAAGTCTTCCTTCTCTATTGCCTTTGTTGTGTTTGGCTACATCCATGACAGTCATTAGGGAAGAGTTCCTTTTCTTTTCTTTCTTTCTTTTTTTTTTTTTTTTTGCAGTACCGAGAATTGAACCCAGGGACATTCTACCTCTGAGCTATATCCCCAGCCCTATTTTTTATTCTTTATTTTGAAACAGGGTCTCACTTAGTAGCTGAGGCTGGCTGTGAACCCAGATCCTCTGGTCTCAGCCTCCCAAGTACTGAGATTACAAGCGTACACCACCATGTCCAGCTCCTATTTTTAAGTCTTTATTTTGAAACAGGATCTCACTCAGTTGTGGAGGGCCTCACTAAATAGCTGAGGCTGGCGAACCCGGATCCTCTGAACTCAGCCTCCCAAGTACTGCAATTACAAGCGTGCACCACCACGCCTGGTTTCTTTTCTTTTTTCTTTTCTTTTCTTTTCTTTTCTTTGCTTTGCTTTGCTTTGCTTTGCTTTCCTTTTCCCTTCTTTCTTTTTGTTTTTGTTTGTTTGCTGGCTTTAGCAGTCAAATTCCCTTTGGAAGATTTGAGGGACTGGAGCATTCATTGCCTTAGATAGTGAGCAATCATAGGGCTTTGTCTGCTAGGCCCCAGCAATTCAAACAATTGCCCCCTTTGTCAGCCAGGTAATGAATAACAGGAAGCGACTGGGAGTGGTCTGTGGGTCAGTATCCTGACTTTGTTAATATTCCTTTTAGCTGAGGGTGCAGAATTTGAACAATCTAATCGTGGAAAGCCAAAGTTGACTCTCAGCCATCTTAAATTGTTAACCTTGGCAAAGCTGTATTTTCTGTCTTTAGACAAACCAGCTTCAAACAAAGTTTGTTTGTTTCTTTTTTTTTTTTTTTGTGGTACTGGGGATTGAACCCAGGGGCATTCTACCTCCGAGCTACACCTCCAGCCCTATATTTTATTCTTTATTTTGAAACAGGGTCTCACTAAGGTGCGGAGGGCCTCACTAAGTAGCTGAGGCTAACCATGAACCCAGATCCTCCAGTCTCAGCCTCCCAAGTACTGGGATTACAAGGATGCATCTCCACACCCGGGTGTTTCTTGTTGAAACTTACCAAAAAAAAAAAAAATTAAGCATTCCAACATGAAGACTTTTCTGTTAAATCTCTAAACATTCAGCCGTGGTATTTTGTTTTGGTTTAGGGTGGAGTTTTTTTGGTGCTGGAGATTAAACCCAGGGCCTTGTGTATGCTAGCCATGTGCTCTACCACTACTGAGCTACCCCCCACCCCAGCCCTGGGCCTTGTTTGTTTGATATGTCGAAAGTCCTAGGATAAAATAGGCAGCAACCTAACTATGTAGTTTTCTATCAAAAACCATTTGTGGATGATCATTCCTATTTGGGGAGTGAGGGAATTCTCATCACCTTGCACCTCACCTCATACTTAATTCCACATTTTGGGGTCTGTTATTTTTAGTTCAGTATTCCTGATACATAACCAGCATTTATGGCTGTATTATGAGAGCCAAAATTCCAACTCAAATTACATTATACAAAAGTAATACACTGCCGGGCGTGGTGGCGCACGCTTGTAATCCCAGTACTTTGGGAGGCTGAGACCGGAGGATCCGGGTTCGCGGCCAGCCTCAGCTCTCGCTCTGTCTCTGTCTCTCTCTGTGTGTCTCTCTCTCTCTCCTTAGTGAGGCCCTCCGCAACCTCGTGAGACCTGGTTTCAAAATAAAGCATAAAAAATAGGACCGGGGGCGTAGCACGGAGGTAGAACGCCTCTGCGTTCAATCCCTGGTCCTGAAAAAAAAAAAAAAAAAAAGTAATACACTGATTCTTGCCACTGAAATGTCCAGGGAGAGCATTCGTCTTACTCTGGAGGCTGACCTAGTGAAATACCACAGCCCGAGTGGCTTGAACAACAGGATTTTATTTCTCACAGTTCTGCAGGGTGGACGTGCGAAATCAAGGCAGCTTTGGTTTCCCCTGAGGCCTCTCTTCCTGGCTTGCAGATGGTCATCTTCTCTCTGTATCTTCACAGGTTCTTTTCTCTGTGCATGTGCATCCCTGACATCCCTTCTTTTTATATTTATTTATTTATTTATTTATTTATTTATTTATTTATTTTGCAGTACCGGGGATTGAACCCAGGGGCATTCTACCTCTGGGCTACACCTCCAGCTCTATTTTTTTATTCTTTATTTGGAAACAGGGTCTCACTCAGTTGCGGAGGGCCTCACTCAGTAGCTGAGCCTGGCCGCGAACCTGGATCCTCCGGTCTCAGACTCCCAAGTAGTGGGATTACAAGCGTGCGCCACCATACCATGCTGTCCCTTCTTTTTATGACACCAGTCACACTTGTCTAGGGCCCACCCATATGGTCTCATTTAACCGTAATTATCTCTTTAAAGACTATCTCCAAATACACTCACATTGGAGGCGAGGGTTTCAACAAGAAAGTGGGAGAGGCCACAATCAAGTCTGTAACCGCATTTATCTTCAGGTGCTCCTGATCCAGGTCCTAGATAATATCAAGACTGTCCAGTTCTTTTTTCTTTCTTTTTCTTTTTGGTATTGAGGATTAAACTCAGGGGCATCCTACCTCTGAGCTACATGCCCAGCCCTTTTTAATTTTCTTTTCTGTTTTTTGAAACAGGGTCTCGCTAGGTTGCTGAGAATCTTGCTAAATTGCTGAGGCTGGTTTCAAACCTGTGATCCTCCTGTCATAGCTTCCCAAGTATTGGGATTACAGGCATGTGTCACCACACCTGGCTCTGTCCAATTCTTAACTTCTCTGCTGGTTTCATGTTCAAGCAGGCCTTCACAACTTTATATTATGTTCTTATGTTTTAATAACTCCTATGGAAAGATAATATCTTTTTCTCAATGATTCTAGCAAAATACTTTGTGGTTTCCTCCTATTGGACTGGGGCAGGACATGTGCACATCTTTGGAACAATCACCAGCTCTAGAGCAATGGAATATGTTGATTGTTTAATCCTGGGTCGTGTGCCCACTCCTGGACCCAGGATGGGGCTTGTCGTGGACAGCATCTTTACTGCTGTGACCCAATATGTCTAACCACACACAACTTAGAGGAAGGAAGATTTATTTGCTCTCAGTTTTTTGGAGATTTTGGAGTTCAGTCCATGTCAGGCAGGGTCTGTGGAGCTCAGGGTATGGTGGTGGGAAGCAGAGAGAGTGAAAGAGAGGAAGACTCTGCTCTCACATTGTGGAGGCTGGAGGCAAGAAAGCCAAAAAAAAAAAAAAGGAATCAAAGACAAAATCACAATCCCTAAATCCACAACCCCAGGGACCCACCTTCTCCAGCCCTCCTTGCCTGGGTTACCACCCAGTATGTTTATTACAGTGGATTTATCCACTGATGAGATTACAACTCACATGACTACATCAACTCTGAACATTAATACATGAGCTTTTTTTTTTCTGATATTGAGGATAGAGCTCAGGGGCATTCTACCTCTGAGCAACACCCCTCAGCCCTTTTTATATATTTAATTTTTTTTTTTTGGTTGTGGTACTGGGGATTGAACCCAGGGGTTTTCTACCTCTGAGCTATACCCCCAGACCTATTTTGTTTTTATTTTCAAACAGGGTCTCGCTAGCTTGATGAGAGTTTCACTACTTGCTGAAGTTGTCTTTGAACCTGTGATTTTCCTGTCTCAGCCTCCCAAGTCTTGAGATTACAGGTGTTCACCACCACTCCTGGCTGATTATTTATTTATTTTTTTGAAACAGGGTCTTGCTAAATTGCTGAGGCTGGCCTCAAATCTATGATCCTCTTGTTTCAGCCTCCCAAGTACTGGGATTACAGGTGTGCACCATCACGTCCACCTATACATGAGCTCTTCGGGGGACACTCTATATCTAACCACAACATTTTGCTCCCGGCCCCTGAAGAGCTCATGCCCATTTCAGGATGCAAAATGCATTTAGTCCATCCCCAAGAATTCCCATAGTCTCAACATTTCCAGCATCACTCAAAAGTCCCCTAAAAGTTCAAAATCTCCTGTGAGACTCAAGGTAAACTCTTAGCTGTGAACCACTGTAAAAGAAAATAAAAAGCAAGTTACATGTATGTAATGTACAATGGCACAGAGTAAACATTTGCACTCCAAAAGGGAGGAACAGGACCATAGAAATCAATGGGACCAAAACTGGATCAAAATCCATTAGGGCAAACATTGAATCCTGTGGCTCCATTTCTGGCATCTGAAGTACATGGTGGTGAGATGTGATCTCCAAGGGGCATTAGCCGCCCTGCTCCTGTGTGGCCTGGTGTTTTGCAATTGATGGCTTAATCTCTCTTTCAGCCCAGTTACATGGCTCACACCTTGAAACCTTTCCTCCCAGTCATTCCATGTTTCTGTCATTTCTGAATTGCAGGTGTTTTTATTGCAACCTTGGCTTTACCTTCACAACTTCACAAATTGAGCCATTTGGGCCTGCTTGCAGGGATTCTGACCCTCCCTGCCATATGTTTCCTGGCTTTCCAGACCTTCCTTTGAAAGCTGGGGGTTGGGGGTTGGGGGAAGACTCCATGATCCCTTTTTTCCAGCAAAACCCAAATGAACAACCAGCAGAAAAGCCCTTTGCAATCACAACTGCTGCTGGCCCTGTTGCAATTGTGGCCACCACTGGGTCTGTGTCAATCCTGGCAGCCACCAGGCCCTTTTCAATTATAGCTACCACTGTTGGGCCCTTGTTTCCATGGTTCTGTACTTGGGCTTAAACTGCCCTAACCACATTCCTTTCTCTGTTCTTATGCAAAACATTCAACCTCCCTTCAACCAGCTTACATTCTTTCACAAAACCATCTCTCTGGGCCCCAGCTTTACATATGCCTTTTTGACAAAACTGCAAGTCTATAAAGTCTCTCTGCTTTGCTTTCTGCTTCCAAAATTCACTTACAATTGGTTGAATGCAGACATAAGTATCCATAATACAGTTTGGATACTTTACTATTTTGAGAGTTCCTCCACCATCTTAATCAGTCCATAATCTTTAAATTCAGCCTCACACAAAGTTTCTGGACATGGGCAAAATGCCAGTAAGTTTTTTGCTAGAATATAACATGTGTGACCTCTACTCCATTTCCTTATGGAGTCCTCTTTGCCCTCAGAAATCTCCTGAGCACAGTCTCTACCATTTGCCTTTTTAATCAGCATTCTGGCCCTTCCAACTTCCTCTCACAAACCAGTTCCAAAGATTCACAAAATACATGGTCAGACTTAGATACAGTAGTGACCCCACTTCTCTGGTACCAATTTCTGTCTCAGACAGCATTTTCACTATTTGACTCTCACATTGTGGAGGTCAAAAGCAAGAGAGCCAACAAGCAAGGGGATTCAAAGACAAAACCATAATCCTTAAGGCCATACCCCCACGGACCCATCTTCTCCAGCCATACTCTATTTGCCTAGGTTACCACTCAGCAAAACCATTACAATGGATTTATCCACTGATGAGATCACAACCCTCGTGATTTAATCACATCAACTCCGAACATTAATACATGAGCTTTTCAGGGAACATTCTATAACCATAACAGGGGCTGAAGTACTCCTGCTTATACCACAGGAACTAAAAGTAGGGAAGAAGGGGTTTCTCCAAAAGAAAATTAAGGTGTTGTTATTTTAAAATTTATTATTATTATTATTATTAATTATTATTATTATTATTATTTCTGTACTGGGGATTGAACCTAGGGGAACTCTACCACTGAGCTATATCCTTAGCTCTTTTTAATTTTTTTATTTTGAGAATGAGTCTTGCTAAGTTGCCTAGGCTGGCCTTGAACTTGTGATCCTCCTGACTCAACCTAAGGTGCTGTAATTAAGAGAATGAGGAACAGAGCCAGGCGAGATGGTATTTTGAATCAAATGGATCCATTGTTTTATAGGACAGTGCTGCCATTGTTTATAAAAATTAAGGGTTCTTTCTATAGTCCTTGGAAGAATAAAAAAAACAGTTAATTTTGAAGTATAGAAGTTCATAGAAGTAACTTCCTCTACTAAAAATGTTAGATTGGACTCTCAGAGGAACCATGCACCAGCTGCCATCTGACAAAGTACAAAGTTGGATTTATTTGTAGAAGATCCTCATTCTGAGGAGATTGTTTTCTAAGATAGCTTTCTGTTTTCAGCCATAAAAATAGAATTCTATAAATATACAAATGGCCGCCTAAGTAGAACACTAATCCTCACATAGGGAAAAACAGTTAACTTATTTATAAGAATATGTTGACCGAGCGTGGTGGCGCACGCTTGTAATCCCAGTACTTTGGGAGGCGGAGACCGGAGGATCCGGGTTCGCGGCCAGCCTCAGCTCTCTCTCTCTCTCTCTCCTTAGTGAGGCCTTCCGCAACTTCGTGAGACCCGGTTTCAAAATAAAGTATAAAAAATAGGGCCGGGGGTGTAGCGTGGAGGTAGAACGCCCCTGCGTTCAATCCCCGGTACCGCAAAAAAAAAAAAAAAGAATATGTTAATGTTGCTACCTTCAACTTTTAGAGATGGTCTACTAATAATGATTTCTCTGTTTTTCTGAAGAATCTCGTTGTTCATCTGTACAGGTAAATGTTTATATGTCTGTGTATATAGTTTTTTCCAGCTCCAGCCTCTTGCTACAGATTCTGTGGATATTTGCTACTATCTTTGTTTTGCAAAAATGTTCCCTGTTGCCTGATGCTTTCACTTCTCTGCTGTTCATGGCAGTATCAGCAATGTTCATTAAAATCCAGGATGTAGGAAATGTTTATTATTTTCTCTGCTTGTATGATCACTAGAGTAAGCTATGAGGTTAGGTGGAAGGGTTCTCAAGACTGTAAGTCCTATATCTTGATAAATTAGAGACTATATTCTATATTTTACATATTTTATAGAATATAATTTTATACATTATAAAATACAGGGTACCCCACTTCCTGTCATCTGGCATGAGCTGTTAGTTTCATATCCTTTTCCTTAGTTATCTCTTTTTCCTTAGTTATTAATTTAATCTCCAATCTCGTCATTACTCATGTTTGGTCACTGCTTCTCTCTCATCTACACGTCCAAGGATAGGCAGTATGTCTTGAGCCAAATGCACCCCAATGCTTGGCACGATGGTGCACACCTGTAATCCCAGCCACTCACGAGGCTGAGGCAGGAGGATTGCAAGTTCAATGCCAGCCTGGACAACTTGGTGAGACTCTGTCTCAAAATAAAAAACAAAAAGCCTCCGGATATAGCTGAGTTGTAGCATACCTCTGGGATCAAATCCCAGCAGCAAAAATTAAATTAAAATAAATTAAAAATAAACTTTTGGATTAAAATATAATGTATATTCACAAAAGCACAAAAATTTAAAGTATATAAAGAGATAATTTTATGAATTTTCACAAGGGCATACACTTCCCTGACCATCCCAGGTCAGGAAATAGGATGTTCACAGCACCTCCAGCTCCTCTTGCATCCCTCCCAATCACTACTACGTCTTCCCCAAAGGTAAACAACGATCCTGTGTACTAACAGTATACATCAATTGATTTGGAATTTTATATAAATTTTATTCCTTGCATCTGCCTTTTTTCACTCAACATTATATTTATGAGAATTATCTATGTTGCATATACTTACATATTAATTGCTGTATAGTTTTGCATTATAACCATAACTTATTTTTTCGTTTCCAGGTTTTAGTTTTGAAAACAATGCTCTTAGGAACAGTTTGTTATCATTTTACCATATATATGCTCTATAACTGGGCTTGGTGGCACATACCTGTAATCCCAGTACTTGGGAGGCTGAGACAAAAGGATCAGAGGTTTGAGGTTAGCCTCAGTAAATTACCAAGGCTCTCAGCAACCTAGTGAGACTCTGTTTCAAAATAAAATATAAAAGCTGGGCGTGATGGTGCATGCCTGTAGTCCCAGTACTTAGGAGGCTGAGATAGGAGGATCACAGGTTTGAGGCCAGCCTCAGTAATTTAGTGAGACGCTGCTTCAAAATAGAAAATAAAATAGGCCAGGTGTTGTGGCGCACGCTTGTAATCCTAGTACTTGGGAAGCTGAGACAGGAGGATAGTGGGTTCGCGGCCAGCCTCAGCAACTTAGTAAGGGACTCCACAACTTAGTGAGACCCTGTTTCAATATAAAGAATAAAAATTAGTGCTTGGGTGTAACACGGAAGAAGAATGCCCCTGGGTTGAATCCCCAGTTCTGCAAAAAGAAAAAAAAATAGGGCTGGGGGTGTAGCTCAGAAATAGAATGTACCTGGGTTCAATCCTCAGTACCATAAATAAATAAATAAATCCAGGTATGGTGGTGTATGCTTGTAATCCCAGTACTTGGGAGGCTGAAACAGGAGGATCGTGGGTTCGCAGGCAGACTCAGCTACTTAGTGAGGCCCTCCCTCAACTTAGTGAGACCCTGTTTCCAAATAAAGAATAAAATAGGGCTGGGGGTGTAGCTCAGAGGTAGAATGCCCCTGGGTTCAATCCCCAGTACCACACAAAAAATAAATATAAATAAATAAATAAATAAATTAATTAAAAAAATAGGGCTGGGGGTGTAGCTCAGAGGTAGAATGCCCCTGGTTTCCATACCCAGTACCACACAACACAAATAAATAAAAAATGAAGATGATTTAGTTAAAATAAAGCAGTCATTGAAGACTGCTGTATATCCTTAACAATTCTTAACCCTTTGACTACCCATTCTTCATATTCTTTCTGGATTCCCCTTTCACTTCTCAAGCGTGTCTGTACTTTGAGGCTAAGCCTTAACTTTTCTCTACACTAACTGCTTTAGAGAATGATTTGCTGTGACACCTTCTCACATAGACGACTTAGTCAGTGACCCTCCACCAGCCCCACTTTCACACTCGTTTACTAGTCCGACCGTAAGTCCTGCCTTCCATTCTCGTCATTGTGTTTTTTCACAGAGTTTAGCTCTAACACTATGGGTTTATACCCAGTTTCATTCTGTGTTAGTCAGCTTTCCATTATTGTGACCAAAAATGCCTGACAAGAGCCTCTTAGAGGAGGAAAGGCTGATTTTGTCTTCTGGATTCAGAGGATCGACCAGCCCCATTGCCCTGGGTCTGAGGTGAGGCGGAACAGCACGGTGGAAGGGTGTGTGTGGCAGAGGAAACTGCTCAGCTCATGGCAGCTGGGAAGCAGACAGGGGCGGGAGGGCTGGGGACAAGATGACCCAGTGACCTACTTCTTCTAACTAGGCCCCGCCTCCCAATGGATTAATCCTCTGATGAGGTGAGATCCCTCGGCATCCAATCACTGTCGAAAAGCACCACCTCTGAGCCTTGCTGTGTCTGGATCATCTCTTCAACACGTGGCCCTCGGGGGACATTCCAAACCCAAACCCAAACAATTGCGAAAGGCAAATATTTTTATGCCACAGTTTGGGTCGTTCAGAATCAGCCTATCTGTCTTATTCTGGCAGCTTGATCTTGTGGGGTCCCACAAAATAATACCAGGCACCTTTCCAGAAGAGGACTAATCATGGCCACCATCATGAGGCCCCTGGATGATCCTGTAAACCTGAGTCCCGGAACTCCTCTGGACATCTCTGTCCATCAGGAAAAATGAAGTGTCTGTGTTGCTTTACTCTCACACCACAATCAACACTGACATCAGAGGTGTGTGTGTGTGGGGGGCGTTCCCCACACCCATTGAGCAAGTAATCTGTTCTGCTTCAGACACCAGCAGGGTGTTCTATAACCCATTCAGTTCTGATACCATCTGCCTGGACATAGTATCTCAACCCAGGGCTGAGGGCTTGGTCCCCAGGACTGCCCTTCCCACTTCAGATGCTGATTGAAAGCCCGAAGCCCCATCTTGTTTTATCTGTGCTCTGACCACCAGCTGCAGATTGCAGTTCCCCAAGCCCCTTCCTCAAGTTCAATTAAGCTGCTTGAGTGGCCCAGGGAACACTTACTTATGTTTACTGGTCTATTACCTTTGAATTATTGTTATTATTACTATTATTATTATTATTATTATTATTTACTGGGGATTGAATACAGCCCCTCCCCTTTTTAAAATTTTGAAGTCAGGTGTGGTGGTACATGTCTATAATCGCAATACTTGGGAGACTGAGACAGGAGGATCGCAGGTTCATGGCCAACCTCAGTAACTTAGTGAGACTCTATTTCAGAATAAAACTAAAAAATAGGGCTGGGGTATAGCTCAAAAGAAGAATGCCTCTGGGTTTAATCCCTAGTAACACTAACACACACACACACACACACACACACACACACACAGACACACACACACACACAATTGGAACAAGATCTCACTAAGTTGCCTAGGCTGGCCTCAAACCTGTGATCCTCCTGTCTCAGCTTCCCAAATATTGGGATTACAGGATGCACCACCATAGCTGGCTTTATTTTTTGTTTGTAAATAAGGTTTTTCTTTGATCCTCCCCTCCTTTTTGGGGTGCTGGGTATTGAACCAGTGCCTTGCACATGCTAGGCAAGTGCTCTGCTATGGAGCTACATTCCCATCCCTAGAGGATATTATTACAAAGGATACAGATGAAGAGTTGCATAGATGCCGCGCCCGCGCAGCCTGGACCGAGTTTCTGCGGAGGGTGTCGGGATTGATCACACAGGGACACAAGTTTGAGGTTGAAGGCTCACAGTTAATACTGCCGCCCA
>PVJS01036101.1:8462-20719 GCA_004027185.1 Glis glis
AGAAGAAGAAGAAGAAGAAGAAGAAGAAGAAGAAGAAGAAGAAGAAGAAGAAGAAGAATAGAAAGAAGAAGGAGGAGGAGGAAAGAAGAAGAAGTAGAAGAAGAAGGAGGAGAATAGAAGAAGGAGGAGGAGGAGAATAGAAGGAGAAGGAGGAGGAAGAGGAGGAAAGAAGACATAGAAGAAAGAGGAGGAGGAGGAGGAGGGGAAGGAGGAGGAGAAAGAAAAGAAGAGAGGAGGAAGAAGAAGAGGGGGTAAGGACGAGGAGAAGATGAAAAACTGTTTTCCAGTTCTTGTGCTGCGCAGCCCTCCTGAGTGGGACTCTGCCATCCATGACCTAGCCACCGTGCTGTCACTGGACACTCAGTGTCATCGCTTGAACACGGGACACTCAGTGGCTCTGGTTGGACCCCCGCCCGGTGCTTCCAAGCTCTTTGCAGCAGTGAGCTGGGGCTGATGTAGAAGTTCTTCAATTGCTCCCAGGCTCACTACTGACTTTTGCTGGATCCTAGTGCTGAAATGTGTTGTTTCATAAATATTGTCCTCTATATCAGTTATTTTATTTATTTATTTATTTATTGCAGTACTGGGGATTGAGCCCAGGGGCATTCTACCTCCGAGCTACACCTCCAGCCCTAATTTTTTTTTTTAGTCTTTATTTTGAAACAGGGTCTCACTAAGTTGCGGAGGGCCTCACTAAGTAGCTGAGGCTGGCCGCGAACCCGGATCCTCTGGTCTCAGACTCCCAAGTACTGGGATTACAAGTGTGCGCCACCATGCCGGGACAGTTATTTTAGATATGAAGATAAAGCGGACACCTGCTACTCCAAAATGAAAATTCTGTAAGACCTACGGAGCCATCTTGTTTGTTTATGCTTCAAACCACACAGAATGGTGAGCTTCTCTGCTTCAGCCTACGTCCCAAAGTGCCCCTTTGCATCAGGCAGTTTCATCTAGAAGACAGAATCTAAAACGGGAGTGGTGGCGCACGCTTGTAATCCCAGTACTTGGGAGGCTGAGACCGGAGGATCCGGGTTCGCAGCCAGCCTCAGCTACTTAGTGAGGCCCTCCGCAACTTAGTGAGACCCTATATCAAAATAAAGAATAAAAATTCAGGCTGGAGGTGTAGCTCGGAGGTAGAATGCCCCTGGGTTCAATCCCCAGTACCGCAAAAAAACAAATAAATGAATAAATAGAAGACAGAACCTGCATCAGTAATTGGGACAAGAAGCATTACTATGAAGAGATATCAACGAGTTATAGATAATTATCAAAATATGCATCAGTAAAGCTAGAGAATGCAGAAGTACCAGATGTAAGGACCAAGGGAAAATACTAAAGAAGGTACGACCTGGAAAGGTAGTCTGATATTCAGACTATTTAGAGAAATGTGTGTTTGTGGCCCACTAGATTTCAAAGATGTTTCAGAGTTACAATAGATTGGAACAGTGTGGAAGGAACCTTTCCATTTAAATTTTGGCAAAGTTCTTACCAGCATGATGGTGAATCTCTTTAGACCCACTGGGTACTAGAGAAATTCCTGTGGAACCTGCCTGCCGTGCACTGTGAAATTCACTGGAAATCCTCTTTCAAGGGCACTGCTAAAATTTTCTCGAATTTAGGTGTTAGTGAGTCTCCCACACAGAAATGGCCCAGAATCTAGTGACTGATAAAAATACAGCACTACCAATTTTGCCACTAGGGCAGAAAATATATCATTGCAACTGTGTGGAGAAGACCCATCCTTTCTCAATGTTCCTCTAGTATTCTCTAGTCACAAGTCCTATTGTGGTAGCTAATGACAAAGAAAAGATGGTTACAGGGTCCTTCAGTTCTGTTAAAGTCTGGGCGTAAACTGGGCATGGTGGCACATGCCTGTAATCTCAGTACTCGGGAGGCTGAGACAGGAGGATTGCAGGTTCAAGGTCAGACTCAGCAACTTAGCAAGGCCTCAGCAACTGAGTGAGACCCAGTTTTCAAATAAAAAATAAAAAAAGCAGGGCCTGGGGTAATAATGGTATAATGCCCTGGGTTCAATTCCCAGTACCACCACCAAAAGGAAAAAAAAGTCAGGAAACAAAAATTGGTGCAACACTTTCTTACATATAAGAATATAAGCAACTTAGCGAGACTCTCAGCAACATAGCAAGACCCTGTTTCAAAACAACAACAAAAAATATATATAATATAGGGTTGCAAATCAAATGTAGCTAGGAGGTAGAACTCTCCCTGTGTTCAATCCCCAGTACTGCAGAAAGAAAGAAGAAAGGAAAGAAAAGAAAGGAAGGAAGGGAGGGAGAGAGGGAGGGAGGGAGGGACAGAGGAAGGAAGGAAGGAAGGAAGGAAGGAAGGAAGGAAGGAAGGAAGGAAGGGGAGAGAGAGAGAGAGAAAGAAAGAAAGAGAAAGAAAGAAAGAAAGAAAGAAAGAAAGAAAGAAAGAATAAGAAAGGAAGGAAGGAGGGAGGGAGGGAGGAAGGAAGGAAGGAAAGAAGGAAGGAAGGAAGGAAGGAAGGACATTCTCAATGAAAGAAATGTTGCTGATTGGTACGCTGCCATAATCTTATTACAGACCAAGCCCACCTAACTGATTAAAAGTTTATAAGTGTGAGTTAATGAAAATATATGGGAAATTGTCCTTTGAAATAGGGTATTATGTGCCATTATCAAGAAAATTTGTGTAATATGAAAAATAATAGTGATTTTTTTCTCAAAAATAAAATAGAAATAAAAACATGTTTAGTATTATATGAGCTACATTTTCATCATAGTGTTACAGAAAGATAACTTGAAAATATATAAACAGAAACATAGATTTAAAACACATTTTTAAGCAACTGATCCCTTTAAAAATCTCATTGTATGAAAAAGGAATGCCTTGAATTGATAAAGATGTGTACATACATATTTGTGTATATACTTGCATATGTATGTATATAATTTTTTAGCCAAAACATTAATGAAAAGGAGCATTTAGATTTGAAATGAAAAAAATAAAATTATAATAGTTCAAGCTAAATGAACCAAACTAGGAAAACATTCACTAGGAAAAAAAGACAGTATAATAAAACCAAAAATAGTATAGTAATAGAAATAATAACAAATAAGAAATGAAAATCATGTCAAAATATTTTATGAGAGGGAAGCAGGTAAGTTAACAAAAATCCTAAAGATAAAGACAAATCTTTTTCAAGATTAATATGGGAAAAAAGATAGAAGTCTTAAAGAAAGATATTAGAAATTCTTAAAATAGACATGGGACCCAGAGAGAAATACAGCAAGTGCTGCACCCACATATATTTATATCACATTTAACCTCATTATGATGTATAATTACAATGCACCAACATGAATATGTAAAAAAGAAAATAGACATAGCAACTGTAATGATTAAACTGTAACAAGATTTGAAAAATGTTTATTGTACTAGTTTTGATATACTGAAAATAATCATATGTTTATCATATTTAAATTACATCATAATATGTGTACATATCTATATGCACAAAAATAAAATCTATTACCTGCACATGCTATAAAAGAAATAGAGAGCATGACTTTTAATATGAACTTTAATATAGATGAATATATTTGCCCTAAGAAAATGTAATATGCTGACATGCTTCTGAGATTGTTTCAAATAAACCCAAATACCAGTCCTATACAGAATTCCTGCGGTGTCTAGCAGATTGGCAATAGGAAAGACTCCAAATGCATTTTACATCCATTTAATATAGATAACAAAATCAGCCAAAGACAGCATTAGGAAAAATTGTTACAGGCTAATCTCACCCACAAATATAGATGCTAGAAATCTAAACAAAATACCAGCAAGTGGAGTATAGAAATGCACAAACAGAAAATATATCATCATCAAGTTGTGTTTATATAAGCAAAGCAAAGTTGATTTTACATTAGAAAATGTCCAAGGGTGTCCACAAAAACCACAGTGTTCCATTCATGCCCTCAAAGGGCGGGAGTAAATACACCATTTTAATACTGCCAAAGAGAAGATCCATTTCCATATTCCAGCCTAAAACTTGTGGGGACAACCATTATCAAGCAAAATGTCACACTCTTTGTTTGCTAAGCTAATTACCCAAACCCTTAAAAAGATTCTTCATCTTAAATACACCCAAACTACACTCATTTATCCATCCCTCAAATAATATACTTGGTATTTGTCTATAGCAGAGTGTTCCTCTAACTGGAATCCTTGGAGTATCTCCTCCAACATCAACAAAATACAGCTTTCATCCTGTACAATTAAATTTGTATGTTAAGTATGTCTAATGTTATAATCATTGCTTAATGCAATAATCACCTTGACATTTTCCATATAAAATATAAAACATATTAACATATATACAATTATATTCTCTGGCGCTACAATTTAAAAAATACATTTTACAAGTGCTCTGTCCATGTATGTCACTATTGCTATGAACTACATTATGATGTCAGATTATAATGCACCAATAAAAGTATAAAACATGATTATAATTTCAAACATACTGTCTGCTGGCACTCATTATGATCTTACATAGACTCAAGAGAAAGCGTGCTATTTTCTATCAAGACCATGCTGCATCTTCACCTCCTATGACCTTGTGTATCCTTGGTTTTTACCCAGATCTCCTCTTTTCTACACACTCAAATCAATACTATAAACACAACAGTAATTGCATCAAGATCCCTTTGAAATATATATCTTTTGATCCCCAGCTTTTAAAATATATTTTTATGAGGCCTGCCTGTTAATTTTCTCATATTCCACCATTTGTAGGGTTAGGTAATGGGACTGGTATCTTTTTTCTGTCCTACTTCTTTTTCCAACTATTAGATATAGTTAATAAACAAACGACACCTTTCCCCATGGATGTGTTTTCTTTTATACATTTCCATTCCCTTGTTAGTATCTACTCATACATTGAAGGGTTTTGAGTCTGACTTGCTTTATTTTCTGCCATTTCTTGCCATTTCATCAGGAGCTCAAAGTCAAGGTGAAAACTAAAAGAAACAGTACATTCTTACTCTTAACTAGCCTTCATTCCACTCACCTCAGCAGCTCACATTCAACCTTACACTCTAAGTCTTGTCAAAACAAGACAGCAATCAACTTTCTACTGGAAACCATGTGAAAAGAACAACCATGTAAATTCTGATTATCCATCATTATCAGAAGTTCTTTTTTGTTTCTTTGTTTTTTGGTTTTATTTTTTTGCAGCAGCAGCTCATCAGTTGTAAGAAGTGTGTGAGGGTGCTTAGTGTCCCTGCTACCATATGTATGAGTATCAGAATGAGTTCTGCCAGAGTGGAAATTGCAAGGACACAGTTATAACAGTTCAGTTTAAAGATCTTAATTGGGTTTATTTTCAATTCTAAAATTGGGCTAAACTTCATTCCATAAAATAGAATGAATGCTTCAATGGGCTGGATAGAGAGGTTGGTATGATAGACTGAGAAGTGCCAAAAGAGGGTAGAAACAAAGAATAAAAACAGATTGGTCGTTTCAAAATGGCTTTTCTTGGAAGGAGAGGATGGGGAGACAGAACAGTAAGCAAAATTATTGATTTCTTAACATCGGGTTACTTCATGTTACCTCTTTGATGTAATGATAAAGATAGAGGGAACTTATGCCAGTGGAAATCAGCCTGTCTGGAAAATTTGGCTGTCTTTCTTGATTCCTTGGAACTTCAGATAATAACTTAGTTTGGGTTGGGTGACATGGAATTTTAGCATAGGTGACTCTACTTAGACTTTTAGTCTTATCTTCTGGGTCCAGTGCTGAATCTTCATCCAACGGGACATTCTCCTGTCATTCCTACTCAACTAACTCCATTCAGACACAGAAACAACCATAAAATGATTCCTGAGGCTTAATGAATTCCAAATCCCTTCTTCTTTTGCACTGTTCCATAAAACCTAGAAGAGTTCGTTGGAGTTACATGCAAAAATATTCTAGCAGCAAAATTAAGCAAATCTAATCAGTGTTGGGCAACTTAGAATCCATAGGAATTATAGGCATAAAGACCTCTTTAGATGTGAGCTTTAGTTTCTTATACTTTCTATGATCATGGAAGCACCCTTACAGATGTTTACTGATCTACACATTAATTTTTGCTTTTTTTACAAATGGAAATGTTCATAAACATCCATTATATTATTTACTAATTCTATAGTATAGATAACCCTAAGCTTAGCTAAAATATTTTCAGTAGTTACATCTTAAGGGTAAATTTTTTATTGTAGGTTTAAAATATTAAATAATCACACAGAAAGGGTATATATGATTGTATTAACTCCATTATTAACTATAAAAAGAATGAGATCCAAGGGCTAAGGCTTTAAAAGATTGACTAGTTGTAATGCTGGTTACTAATGTTAGTGGAAATGTAATTGTGTTAACATTTTTATAACTGTTATTGTTTGCTAGATTTTTAGTGGTCTATACCAATACTATTATTTCTCTTAAGTAGAGTTGCCATATAATTTATAATCTCAACTTGAGCACTATGTGTGTGCATGGTACTGGGCATTGAATCTAGGGGCATTCTATCTCTGAGCTACACTCCCAGTCCTTTTTATTTTTTTGTTTTTTGAAACAGGGTCTTGCTAGGTTGCTGAGAGTCTCATTATGTTGAGGGTCTAATCCTCCTACCTCAGCCTCCCAAGAATTGGGATTAGAGGCATGCATCACCATGCCTGGTTTTAGTTTGGCAATTTTGATAGTGAAAGGAGACAAATAACTGGATAATATGGGGAGAGAGCATGTTTAGTACTATCCCGGCAACCTGGGAGTTTTAATCATCCTCTTATCAATGGTGCATTATTTTACAGAACACAGAGATTTGCAAGAACACTTTCTTTATAAATAGCAGAAATTTATAGAAGCTGTCATAAATCCACCAATATGCTTTTCTATATTGTACAATCCATGAATTTACCATAAAAAAGTCTTTCCTTCTACTTGTGAACACAGTTATACTAAACTTCCCAGACTTCTTTTGAAGTTAGTTTTAGTAATATAACCAATTTCTAGTCAGTGAAAAATGAACCAAAATAATGTGTGTGCTGTCTTTCTCACTTCTGGTCGATTCTGGTGAGAGACCAGGGCTCTGGTGATCTGGAATGCCCTTATGTTGATGATGGCAGAGTTGAAGCCAAGAGACAGGAGGGTCATATGTCCAAGGCCAACCTCAGTCACTTATCAAGGCCCTCAAAAATTTACGGAGACCCTGATTCAAAATAAAGAATGAAAGGGGCTAGGGATATAGCTCAGAGGTAGAGCACACCTGGGTTCAATCCCTAGTATCAAAAAAAAAAAAAAAAGGCAGATTTGCCCTCAGTTTGAGACCCAGGGTGAATATAGAAAATACATTTCTGTCTCTACCAACTGCCCTGACCTATTGTATGAGCCATAAGTACTGAGTTGAAGTTGTGTACTCTAGAGACTGTTAGACATGGTGGTAATTCAACATTCATTGACTAATTAACCACCTTTTTAGACCTCTACCATTTGTCTATATGTAAGGTTTCATATGGCAAATAAATCATTTGAACTCTGCATCACATGCCTCATCTGCAACCACTTGTAAGAGTTGCCAGATCCTACAAACCTGGATTTATTTACCCCCAGGGTGTAAAACAGTGGGAGAGTGAGTAAGTGGTGTAAACGAAGTCCAGGATATTTAAACAGAGTCTCTTCGGTGAGATGATATTTGAGCAGATAATTGAATAATGTGGAATAACAAGCTATGCAAAACTGACACAGAGTTTTACACGACTTTGTTAATACTGCAAAATTCAATTCCTTGCAACTCATGCAGGAAGCCAAGAATGCTCAGGGAACAGCTCCAACCCTCAAAATTTAGAGTCGAGGGAGTAGCAAAACTCTATCAGCTATATTGTTTGAGAGGGGGAAAAAGTCACATTTTATTGGTATTTCATTTAAGCACTGTTATATACAAGTGTTTCTATTACTTCTTATCATCTGCAGTAATACATCTTTATAAGTATAATTGAATAAAGTGCCACTATCCATATATCCCCTGCCTAGTTAATGACTCTAATACTAATTGAAAAGCGTCTGCAGTGTCATAATTCTGTCAATAAATCTATGTATTTATAGCAATACTATCAGCAGAGTATCTCATTGTTTTGACCTGGTGCCATTTTCGCAACAGACAATAAAGAAGGGGAGGAATAATATCTTCCAGAGGTAACTTTCCTGGGGCTCATGAACACATATTTTTTCAGGTCTAAGAAAACAGTACCTTTTAAAGCCTTTTCCTTTAACTTTCAAGAACTGGATTTCATTGTAATATTTCTTGATAACCACATTGTAAGACTAGCTGCAAATAGTCCATGTAAAAATTTATTTTCATTTGGGTCATCAACCTTCTGTTATACAATCCAATTTTAATTACATTTGAAAGATTTTTTTTTAAAAATTCTTAACGGTGATCTTAGCAATTGCTAGCCTAAAGCACTTTCTCCTGTTCACCCCTTCCAACTATACTAACAGGATTTTCAGTTTGTAACATGCTTTGAACATTTGACTGCAAATCCAGGTAGGGTCGAGAGAGTTCATGTTTCAAAACTTGGTAGTTTCATTCTCACATTTATGATATTTCCACTCTTATGGAGCTCACATAAATTTCCCCATGCAATAAGGTAAGCATTCCATTGAATTCATAGAATTTTGAAGGTAATTCTCCCATTTTAGGCCAAACAGGATAGGCGTCATCACTACAACTAGTTTACAACATGTATATTTGGTGTCAAACAGTGTGTTCTTTAACAGTGGTCAAGTAATGACCAGAATGGATATGTGGTCCCTGTTCTTGTACAGATTTGCCAATTCTGGAAAAATAATAGCAAGGTCATCATTAGATACTTAATGAGACAATTATCATTTAGTAACTATTGTGTTCAGATTCAGTAACTATTTTGTAAGGATAAAAGAATATCAAACAAGACTGTCTTGGTCAGCATGCTCACCGCTATAATCCAGAAGATCTGAGCACATGACTCAGAGGAAAGGAGATTTATTTGCTCCCAGTTTCTTGGAAATTCTGGGTTCAGTCCATGTTAGGCCGGGGTCTGGAGCTCAGGGCATGGCGGCGGGAAGCAGAGAGAGGGAGAGAGTAAGGGCTTCCTGCTCTCACATCATGGAGGCCGGAAGAAAGAGAGCACAGGAGAGCAAGACGCTGCTCTCTCAATGTGAAGGCCGGAAGCAAGAGAGGGAGCAAGGGGAAGAGAGAACCTGATATAATCCTCAAGGCCGCACCCCCAGGGCTCCCTCCTTAGCAACCAAGCCCCACGACCAACCCTGCTACCTTGTTTCTGCGAGGTCAAGGGGGGCATTCTAAATCCAAACCATTACACTGACTTCATGAGAGAAAATAATGGAGAGTCTTAATCTAGTCTGGGGTGCTATGACATGCCCCCAGGAAAGTAATATGTTGGAACCTGATAGATGAGGGAAATGTGGTTGGCAGGAGAGATGACAAACATTCCAGGTACAAGCAGAGCAGGGTCACTGGTGATACATCCGGAGTCTGTGTGATGGTTGATACATTCGGGCTTAATGAGTGAGAGGGCGATTGGCAGAAACTTGGGCTGGAGTGAGAGTCAATGAAGAGATTGTACAAACTTCTAAGAGGGGAAGGATGAAAAGCGTATGCAAACACAATGGAAAGGAGCTGACAGCGTTTAAGTGCAATATGCCAGAATCAGCTTTGCTCCTTCCAAAGATGATTGAAGCCAGGTGTGGTGGCGTTACACCTGTAATCCTAATACTTGGGAGGCTGAGACAGGAGGGTCACAGGTTGGAGGACAGCCTCAGCAACCTAGTGAGACCCTGTTACAAAATTTAAAAAATAAATAAATAAATAAATAAATAAAAAGGGCCAGGGGTGTAGCTCAGAGGTAGAATGCCTAGATTAAAAGAGTGATGGAGACGATTTAGAGAGGGGCAGTAAGATTGAGTAAGGCCATTGGCGTGGGGGCTGAGAAGGCCCATAGCAGTAAGTCACACTACAATTTGGGTGCTGGTAGCCACGTGGTAGTGATTAGAGATGCATCCTGTAGCTAAAACAACAAGATTCTGATGGAAGGAGGAGGTAGCCATATTAACTATAGAGGAGCTGGCAAACTGAAAGAGGGAAATTGGATCATAAGAATTACTCTTAGCCGGGTGTGGCGTGGTGGCGCACGCTTGTAATCCCAGTACTTGGGAGGTGGAGACCGGAGGATCCGGGTTCGCGGCCAGCCTCAGCTACTTAGTGAGGCCCTCCGCAAGTTCGTGAGACCCGGTTTCAAAATAAAGGATAAAAAATAGGGCCGGGGGTGTAGCTCAGAGGTAAAATGCCTCTGGATTCAATCCCCGGTACTGCAAAAAAAGAATTACTCTTACTGCTTGGCTTAAAATTACTGTATGGGTTTCCATTTTCATGAAAATGTAAGGATGCTGGTGGTTAAAAGAGCGAGTCTCATTTGGACTTCTTGCATTTTCAAATTCCAGCTCCACGCTTAGGAGACACACAATCTTAAATGCCCAACCCAATCAGTTCCTGACAATAAATGGTGACAGCAATTCTGTCTCTCAGAGTGTTGCTAATGTGGACTAAGACGCACTGTGAAAACAACGGCTTACGCAACTGACACTTAACAAGTATGCAATAAAGGTTAGTTACCAAATTAAACCTGATGGACGTGACCTACGGGGTTCTTCTGACACCTGCTTGTCTTGCTGAACACTCTCCCTTGCACCTGACACTCTGGAGACACCGGCTGCCTTTCCTTTTTCCTGGAATACCATGATTGGTTCTGCTCCAGCACCTGCTTCTCAGGATGCCAGGATGAATTCTCTTCTGCTCCTGCCCTTCACTTAGTTAATATTTACTCACCCTTCTGGTCTGAGCTTAAATGTCACATTCCTCCGAGGACAGGTCTTCTAACTACACTGAAAATTTACAAAGGCAGAGGACAAAATGCTCACTGGTCTCTAATACCATATTGGCAAGGTGCTAAAAATGCAGGTACTTACTGGTTGAATTCATTACTAATGATCAAATAAATAAGTGGAAAGGAATTGTGTTTGGAGATGAAGCCTATGAGTTAGGTTTTTCATATACTGAGTTTGAGGGATCTGTGGACTACTTAAATGGAGATTTAATTTCCATTCTAAAATCAGGTTTGCTGATGGGGGAAAAGAATAAAAAGAGAGTAAAAGATCCTGGATTTTCTTTGAGCCACTGGGTATAAATGCCCTCCCACAAGGGAGAGATATTTAGAATTATTGAAGTCTTAAGTAATTAGGCAGAAAATTTCAGAGTGCAAATATAAGAGAGAGTGGAAAAGGTTAAGGTAATCACAATTAACTGTGTTGTTAAATGTCTCTATTAGTAGATGGAGACCTTTGATTATAGGGATGCTGAGGATATCCAAGGTGAGTGGACATCCTTCAATTCAGAATAGTTTAGATATAAATAACAAATAGACTGAGAGTTTCAAGTGTACAAAATTCATATTTTGTATTGAAAATATTCTGTGTCCATTTGCTATTCAGTGCACTTTCAATGTTTAATAGGATACGATGCTTGAGGTGTTTCTGTTTGAATGTGATACACATTCTTGAAAAAAATCTTATGCTCTCCAAAATCAGATACTGAAATTAATGAGAGAAAATAATGGGAAATAATGAGTGAAATTAATGGAAAATTCTATAATTATGTATTTTTTTAACCAGAGTACTTAAAAAATTCAGACTGTTACCCAAAAGCTGTGTTAAGTCTCTACTGCTGGATGCACCCAGTTTCACATAGGTTCTCTCTGTGGGATTCAAGGAGACCTGCAGGAGCTGATAAGCACTCCAGACTGAGAGCATACCTGTCCAGGGAAGAAATGTGAGCTCAGGCGATCGCTCTTCTTCTCCTTGAAATTAAACTATAATTTTCACTGATACCAGTGCATCACCAACATTGGTGAATGAATTTATCTTTTTTTTTTTGCTGAAGTTTATAATTGCATGATGTTGACATAATTACCTGATTTAGCAATCTCTTATGAACTAATTTTCATGATAGAGAAATGTATTGCATCTGAGCCGACCCCTCTGGAAAATGGATTCCAACAATTGATCAGGCTTGGTCCCATGATCAAGCACTCAGTTTCCTTATTAAATAAATAGAGTCAAACAATATAAAAGGATATGGCTATTGAAAAGAAGATGGCATATCTGAGCATGGTAATATAGAA
>PVJS01036102.1:0-20639 GCA_004027185.1 Glis glis
TTTATTTTGAAACAGGGTCTCACTAAGTTGCGGAGGCCTCACTAACTAGCTGAGGCTGGCCGTGAACTCGGATCCTCCTGTCTCAGCCTCCCAAATACTGGGATTACAAGCTTATGCCACCATGCCCAATTTAGAGGGCATTTTTTTTTTTTTTTGCAGTACCGGGGATTGAACCCAGGGGCATTCTACCTCCGAGCTACACCCCTGGCCCTATTTTTTTATTCTTTATTTTGAAACAGGGTCTCGCTAAATTGCTTAGGGCCTCACTAAGTAGCTGAGGCTGGCTGCGAACCCGGATCCTCCGGTCTCCACCTCCCAAGTACTGGGAAGTACTGGGATTACAAGTGTGCGCCACCACGCCCGGCTTAGAGGGCATTATTAATTGGGTTGTATTTTAAATTTCTAAACTATGTGGCTAACATTTAAATATCCCCTCCCAAGCATTTATTTCTTTAGGAAAACCCACCCCCCCTTTTGGTACTAGAATTGAATCCAGAGGCATACATCTCCAGATCCTTTTTTTTTTTATTTTTATTTTGATACAGGGTCTCACTAAGTTGCTGAGGCTGGCCTTGAACCTGCAATCCTCCTGTCTCAGCCTCCCAAGTACTGGGATTACAGGTGTGTACCACCACACCCAGTTTAGGAAAAGGCCTTGTTGCTTATCTGCAGAAAAAAAGAAAGAATTTAATAGTAGTAGCAGGATTTTTATAGAATATACCAGGGTACTGGATATTAAGTAGTACTTCATGACTAAAGGTTTTGAATGAAGTTTTCTTTCTGGTGCTGGGGAAGTTAATTTTACAATCTTGGTTTGAGGCAGTAACTTCTGAGTTTCAGCACCTTCCACACCCTGTGTCCCAATCAGCCCAGACCACAATGCCTTCAATATCTACTTCTTTAGTAAAAAGTAATTTGAAAGGTTTACACTGGCAAGTTGCAAATGATTTCCATAGGAGGACTTTAAAGTAGTCACCTTTAAATTTGAACAAAGAAATGTTTGCTACATACAGTTGGGAAGCTAAAAAAACATTAATTCAGATGATCCTTATTGGAATAAGAGAAATTTGTGTGTGTGTGTGTGTGTGTGTGTGTGTGTGTGTGTGTGTTAAATAGGATCCATTTTTTGTGAGCTTTTAATTATGAAAGGTGATATATAATATGATTTTGTTGTTAATTTGCACTTAACCATATACTACAAGATTGAGAATTATAGTCAGAACATATTATGGCCATAATGACATAATCCTTTCCAAAAAATAAATTCTTATGTCTGCAAATGTACTTTCTGAATTCTAGTTTTTTTAATGGGGGGGTAGAAACGGCTGAGGATATAACAATAATGTCTGGAAATTACTTGTAATGGTGTTGGGGTTTTGAAATATAATGACAATAACACTGTAACTGGAATGTTCTGTAATTCAATTATGTTTTTGTCTTTGGTGAGTTGTTCCTTGTGGAACACTCTCATCATTGTAAAAGTTACAGGGTACATTGCACACTGAAAACTTTCTGTGCTATTGGCATATTTCTCTATATTAGTTTGTTATATTTTTATACCTTTCATTCATTCATTCTGACAAATATTTATAGAGTGCCTACTATGTGCCAGACACTAAACTAGGCATTGGGGAAAGCCCAGTAATCCAAATGGATATGAAACACTGCTGTCACACAACTTACATCTTTGTTAAATAGAAAAAAAGATAAACAGCCGGGCGTGGTGGCGCATGCTTGTAATCCTAGTATTTGGGAGGCGGAGACCAGAGGATCCAGGTTCGCAGCCAGCGTCAGCTTAACTTAGTGAGGCCCTCCACAACTTCGTGAGACCCGGTTTCAAAATAAAGTATAAAAAATAGGGCCGGGGGTGTAGCTCAGAGGTAGAACGCCCCTGGGTTCAATCCCTGGTATGGCAAAAAAAAGAAAAAGAAAAAGAAAAAGAAAAAGAAAAAGAAAAACGATAAACAAGGGAAATAAACTCTATAGCATGTAGTGGTAAATCTTAGGGAGAAGAAAACTATAGCAGAGAAAGGCTATGAAGGAGAGGTGTATGTATCACATGAACGATTGTTGAGGTAGGGTGACCAAGAAGGGCCTAGTGAGAATGTGACTCTTTAACCTTTAAAGGAGGTGAAGGAGTGAACCTGGGACCCTCGAGAAATCAAATGGCATAGCTAGTGCAAAGTCCCTGGGGTAGAAATTGTCAACCTAAATGACAATCAGAGAAATTCTCCAAAGAACAATAATATTTACTTGGGAATAGCAGAGCATTGCAATGGAAATACACATGACAGAGGAAACTATGGATGTAGTCAAGGAGGTCCAGGCAAAAGGAAGATTTTAAAGGACAAAAAGGGATAAATTGATGTAAACTACTTCAATCCAGGGTTCGTTGGTCTTGGAGACCAGAGGCAGGAGTTGGCATTAGCTCTTTGGTGGAAGTGCCATTGCTGGATGAATGTTCTGGAGAGAACATTTTATGTGAACTATTATGGTCTTAAAGAATGTTAAACATAAACTTTGTTACACAAATCTCTCCCCATGTGTGAGGTGTACAAAGCACAGTATGTGTGTAGAATGAGAAGAGATTTCTTTTGAGACTCTGTCCTTGGAAAGCACTTATCTCAGACAGGCCTTTATAGTTTCCTCGCTTTGATTTTGTCTGGTCGTGACAAGAAAGATTTCAACTTGGAGTCTTCGACTTTCACAGACAATACCTAACACTTTCAACACATAGTGAGGAGGGAAAGGGAGAGAAAAGAACAATGAGGCCAGAAAGATAAAGAAGTAACAACTGGTGTGTACATATATTTGTATTCCTTTGAACCTCACTATGATGTCTAATTACAATGCACCAAAAAAAGTATTAAAAAAAAAGTAGTGCCGGGCATGGTGGTGCACGCCTGCAATCCCAGGATTTGGGAGGCTGAGACAGGAGGATTGCAGTTTCAAGGCCAGCCTCAGCAATTTAGCAAGGTCCCTCAGCAACTCAGCAAGACCCTGTTTCAAAATAAAAAATAAAATAGGGTTGGGGGTGGAGCTCAGAGGTAGACTGTCCCTGAGTCCAATCCCTAATACCTAGAAAAAAGTAGCAACCTTTGTAGGGCCCTATATGTACTTCAGCTTCTACATTGAGTAAAAGAAGCAGTTGAGCAGACACAAGATATGATCTGACATATCATATCATAGCAGTTGCATTTTAATTGTATCTCTCTGGCTGATGTGTTGGAGAAAGAATGAAAATAGGCAAGGCTGCAAGCAGGCAACCGATTTAAGAGGCTAATGCACTAATTTGGAGAAGAGAGGATTGTGGGATCTAAGTATAACAGACTGGGTGTAATACTAGGGGTGGTGAGGAGTGGTCCAACTCTGGGACTATTCAGAGAAACAATTGAATAAGATTAGCTGACAGGCTGGTTTTATAGATGGAGGATAGTAAAACGCTGAGAGAATAGAAATTGGAGTTCAGCATTAAAACTGCTGATGGTGAAGAAATGGGCATGGCTCTGGAAAAAAAAAAAGAAAAGGAAAAGGAAAAGCAGGATGTATATTCAAATAGTGCAGGTCAAATGGAGGAATCTGCAGCAGGATTCTAAAACTGATCTTATCACTGGATGTTAAGTGTCTTTTAGTAAGTGACCTTTAAGGGCCTCTGTGTATTTCTGAGGTAGCGGTGATGGAGAGTTGGGATTTCTTTTCTGGCATTTGGTGATGAGCTCAGATGATGATGAGGATGAAGAATCATCATCTAAACATGCACACTTTGCAGCCAACTCCAGAATGCTTAGGCTTAGAGTCGGGGAGGGGGATGAATGTGGATTTCTTCATTTGGGGTTAATATTTAGATTTACATGCATGGTTTGGTAAGAAAATGTATAGTGTAGATTTTTTTTTAAAGAGGGGAAACTGGTAGCTAAAAAACTTTTTATTTAAAAAATTTCCAAGCTGAGCACAGTGGTGCATGCCTGTAATCCCAGTGTTTGGGTGGTTGAGACAGGAGGATTGCAGGTTCAAGGACAGCCTTGGCAACATAGGGAGACTCTCAGCAATCTAGTGAGACCCTGTTTCCAAACAAAAATAAATAAATAAATACAAAGGGCTGGAGGTGTAGCTAGGAGGTAGAATGCCCCTGGGTTCAATGGGGGGGGGGAACTACTAGAACTAGTTACATAAGTAATTCACTGAAAGTAAAAGTGAATTGGAATCATCAAAAATTGGTGACTGTTTTGTGAAAAAAAGTCTCATTTTGCATCTAAAAGAATGTAAATAGTTGCTCCTCTGTTGTCCGTTTCATGTCCCCAGAGCCAGGAGGAGCCACCAAACATGCACCCTGGTGGCAGTCCTCTTGGGAAATAGTTGATTATTTCCCATTTCCGTTTTTTTTTTTTTTTCATTACTGGGGATTGAATCTAGGATGCTCTACCACTGAGCTACATCCCCAGCCCTTTTTATCTTTTATTTTAAGACAGGGTCTTCCTAAGTTGCCAAGGCTGGCCTGGAACGTGTGATCTTACTGCTTCAGCCTCCTGAGTACTGGTATTACAGGTGTGTGCCACTGCACATGTGCCGACACACCTGACTGATTCCATGTCTTGTGACAAGGAAAATAAAGATGGTCAGGAATATTTGGTTGTCAGAAATAACAATTTTTCAAAGGTATCTAGGGAAGTATCAAAAAAGGAAAGCATTTTAAAAATCCATGAAGGTAAACACAGTGGTCAAATTGTAACAACTGAGCATTTAAAGGAAAGATGATAGTCATTAGGAACAGACTGAGACTGTCAGAGACAGCCCGAATTTATGATGACATCACATTGGGGAAGGAAATGCAAAATACATCATTAACATAATGCACACTTGCCTTAAAAATACTGTTTATAACAAATTGGTTAACCCCAATTATGTGATCCCTACATTAGACTTTGGATTGAGAGATTACAATTACAAATTAGCTTAATTTTTATACTAAGACAAAAAAATGAAAGAGAGACTGTAAAAGAGGGGGAAGGTTGAATGGATTTATCTAATATACTGTTTAGGGGAATGAATAAAGATTGGCTAGTACACATAGATGTGTAAAATCAATGAATGCAGGCCAGCCATGCACAGGTCGAGATTTGTAAAAAACAGAACAAACAACAACAACAATAACAAAACACAGGAAATATTGGTTGAGAATCTGCAGAATATTAACATTTTGCAATCGCAAAAAATAGGGGTCCCTAAAATACTGCATGCTTGAGTAAGTAGATAAGGTTTTTGTAAAGGCAGAACTGCACATATCCCACTGTTTACCCCTGCAATATGGCCTTCTCCTCATGATGATTAACTGCAATGAGAAAAACGCAAGTAAATTATAATCAGAAGTAAAACCAAACTAAGTCCAGCTGTTTCACCTTGAGAAGGAGTTGGAAGAGGCCAGTGCAGCAAAGTATAAAGTCACAGGCGTAATGGAATGTGTGTGTTGGAGCTTTGATACTGCAGACATTATGGGTTCTCTCCTGGGTGTGCTCAGAACCTCCACCAGGGCAGATGATTGTATCAAGCGATGATTGCGCCTGCGTGTTATTCTACTTGTTCTATGTGCTATATAACTGCTTTTAGGATTACTTTCCTCTGAAGTGTCTTGGGATTGCAGCAATTTCAGCAGCCCACAATTTAGATTGTACCCTTTACTGTTGATATTGACCAGGAGAGCTGAGACCACTAGTGAGCTAATGGGCTTTTTCAATATATTTAAAACATCAAACCACAATAGAACACCAAATGCTGCAGAAATATATCCTCGCTCACAGGCTAGAACCGCTTGCTATTATATCCAATGACAAATGCTGAATAGTAAGAGAATTACTGAACTTTGATGGCAAAATAACAGTAACATTTATACCAGGATACAAGCTGAGGCATCTAAAATAAATAAACAAACAGCATGTTAGCTTTTATACAATTATATGTTCATGAGAGGCAAGAAATCAATCTAAAAGACACTTTGTATTTCTATATTTAAACTGAACAAATATTTAGAGATTCAAAGTTACTTATTTTTAACCAATACTTAGTAACCATACTTTTCCCGAAGTTATATACTAAAAAGTCAGAGTAGCCCATAAAATTACTTACATGAATAATGGAAACTATATTTGTCTCTTGCCTGGAATGCAGTCTAACCACATTGCAAGTAATTTCCCTGTGGTTTGCTTTCTGGTAAGCAAAGAATGAACTACATCTTTGTGTTTGGGTTGCCACAATTTTTTTTTCTATCAGAATACTGATATAAATTTTGAAGTTTTGAGAAGTAAAAGTTTCTTAAGCTTGTTGATTACTATACAGGTATTCGTTTTATTTTTCTTTAAATTATACACAGACTTTATGTTTGCTGTATTTTATCATTTAAAATTATTTTAAAGTAGACTGGAAAAATATTTGTAACAGCTTTGAATAAGTATTATGATTTGAATAATTCAAACTGAGTAATGTTTGAATAAGAATTGTTTACTTTTGATAGCACTCTTACATTCAATGCAAAAAAAGAAAGAAAGAAACCCAGAGAAAAGTAAAATTTATTATCTTTTAGCTAGTTTTTTCGATTCTAGATATTTATCACCAGGGGAAAAATGTATTCATATAAAAATTTAAGTGTGGGGAATCAATGAGTTGTATGGGATATGTAATTATTGGGCACTGAATATAGGAGTGATACCATGCCCCTAATGGAGTTATACATTCAGTCTCTGCCAGAAGGAGATTTTAATAATGCATTAGAGAGTCGCATTAGAGAGTCAGTTACTCTTCAAAGGCTTGTTTTTCAGAAAAGAGAACCTGTGCAGCAAGCATCCAAAATCAAAATGGCTATCGCTTTAGCCAAGATCAACCGGGGAACGTTAATTCAAGGATTAAACAGCATATCCAGATCTTCCAAATCGGTGGCCAAACTTCTGCAGCCTCAGCTTGCATGTAGACTTTTAGAATTAAGGGACATATCTCGTCGTCTGCTGAGGGAAGTTAATGCACCAAGGAAACCCCTCTATCACGCACAGGTAAGCAAAGACTGCATTTGCACAAGATGCAGACCCTGTCTAAAGAAACAGCTTCAAATGTGTAAGATTGTTTTATTTTGGGGGGGTACTGAAGGTTGAACCCAGAGATATTCTACCTTCAAGCTACACTCCCAGCCCTATTTTATTTTTTATTTTGAAACAGGGTCGGCTAAGTTGCTAAGTTGCTGAGGCTGGCCTCAAACCTAGAATCCTCCTGTCTCAGCCTCCCAAATACTGGGGTTACAGGCATGCACCACCATGCTCAACTTAAATATGCAAGATTTTAAGAATAAAAATGTAGTGCATTTGGTTGTCCTCCATGTAAAACAAATATACTTGCATAAGAGAAATTAATGGTTGGGTCTTTTTTCAATATAGTATATTTTCTGGTTTAAATAAATCTAAAAGGGGAAGTAATGTGGACTTTTTTCTATCTTATTATTTGATTAAACTATATCAAACTGTCAATTTCAAATAGTTCAAACTAAGTATGAGCATGCAAAAATATCACTTGGGTCAAACCTAAAAAAAATCCTATGGCAAATCTTAAAAATGGCTGCATTTTGTTCTCTCCCCCAACCCACAACTTTGTTTCCAATATAATCTTTGTTTTACATAATATATTGAGTATATTTAACTATAAACTCATTTGGATAGTCCCATCAATATTTAAGTACATTTCAAATTACATCTTCTTTTTTTTCTCAGTACGGGGGATTGAACCCAGGGGCATTCTACCTCTGAGCTATACCCCCAGCCCTATTTTTCATTCCTAATTTTGAAATAGGGTCTCACTAAGTTGTGGAGAGCCTCACTAAGTAGCTGAGGCTGGCAGTGAACCTGTGATCCTCCTGTCTCAGCCTCCCAAGTACTGAGATTACAAGCATGTACCACCAAGCCTGGCTCAAATTACATTTTCTACATTGCTTTATTTGAGGCTCTGTTACAATTTGTTAAGGGAAACAGGTCTTAAAACTTTTTCAGGACCAGTTTCTTTTTCCCTAAACTTGATGGTTCAGAGCTCAGTTTTTCAGTCTGGGCATTATTCAAAGCATCCTAAATTTTCACTGCAAAAGATTCAAAATCCTGCAAGTTTGACCTCTAAACCTTAAAGTGAATCATTTAGAACTCTTGTGTCGAAGGAAGAGAAAGCCAGGCTCAAACTGGGTTAAGCTCCCCCCCCCAAAAAAGATGTATTTGTTAGTTTATGTAAACAATTTAGAGTTGTTAAGATTCCAGATACAGCTGGATACTAGTACTCAAATGATGCTCTCTGGATCCTGTTTCTCTTTTTCTCTCCATCTTGTTTCTACTTTCTCGATGTTGACTCCATCCTTAGATTGGCTTTCCCTTTGATGACTTGCAGCTGTTTCTAGGGCTATATCCTTCCTGATTTAATTACAGCAGAAAAGAAAGAAAGAGTCCTTCCCCTGTGCTCCTGCAAAATCCTCAGTTTACTCTTTGAGAATGGCTTATGCAGGAGATTGGTTTACATCTCGATGCTTGGCTCTACACCAGGGAATTGGGATGCACTGACTGGCCTCAGCCTCATCCCTAGAGTTGGGGATGGGGCCCTATCAGAGCACAAGATCTGAGAGTGGTGTTGGAAAGTCCTCAAATAAAACTGGATTGTTTCAAGAGATGAGAAAATGGATGCTGGATATCCAAAATCAACAACTACTCCATTGTGCAGGAGTTGCTCCTTATTCAAAGAATCTGATATTTCCAAATATCATGAGATATTTCAGTTACAAATTGCCTGAGGACAGCATTCATAAAATGTTCTTTTATAATACCTGATATCAAAGAAAGAAAGAGTTTTGTTTTAACCACTGGATTCTCTAATAACTACAAGCCTTATTGCTGTATCTTTATATCATCAAAAAGAAACAGAGCTGAACTATATTGTCTTAAATTCCCACCTTGTTATTTCTTCTCTTGCATTATCAAACCCATAGATCTTATAGAAGGTTGATGTAAGAAATGCCTTTTGAAGACTATTTCTATATTTAGTGATACCGTTTGGAGCGATGCCATGGGTTCTTGTTCTTAGCTAGTTTAGAAAAAGTTATCCAGAACTACTGTTGCAAGCTTGAGCAAAGTTTTATTATTACAGAAAGAAACGGGGGACAGAGTAATCAAAGCACTATGCCAGAGGTGACGTAGTGGAGTGCCTTGAAAGTAAGGCACTGATGCCTTTGAACATATACAATTTTTATAAGAATTATCTCTTGTTTCTTATCCTGCTTAACCAATAGTCTTCTTTTCCCACCAAAAGCAGGTACAATTCTGTTAGTTATCTCTGTTATGTAAGTCCTTCTTGTTAGACTTCTTTGTTCATCCTCACAGGGGCTGACTGTGTCTTTGGTGAGTTCGCAGCATCTCCTTATCTCTATCTGCTAGAAGTTACTTATTATGTTGAAAACTTGTTTTATAATAAAGGAAAGAAAATAAACAGGAATATAGTCTTTTAATATTGGGTTAATATAGCTTGCTTTTTCATCTTTTAATGTTCGTCTTAGCTGTTGTGAAAGTTTATAATTCTTTTCTAATTGCATGTGTCTGTGCCTGCAACATTCAGTGTTTAGCTGGACTAACAGCCAACTTTTAGCTGACCAAGGTCAACCTTGGCTGCAGCCCTTGGCTGACAACTTAGAGACAGAGAAAAGGATTTTATTGTTCTGCCTGAGTATGAGAGCCTGTTCTCACCATCAGTAATTGACACATATTAGCAATCAATGTGGGCCCAATCCCCTTCATTTAGTTTGAAATCATCTTTAAAGACACCCTCTACTATGTTATTCAGAGTCTTCTTTTTTGCTTCTCTGCTAAGCAAAAACTGTAAAGGATCTGAGATTTTGTATTTCTTGCATGCTAATCAGTTAGCCTGCTACAGTTCCACGCATACACAAGAGCCTTGAGTCAGGGAGATCGGTTGTTATTCACAATAAAAGCGTCAGCCAGAACAATAACTTATGTTGGTCCCCTACACTTAGTTCCCACGGGGCGGTGTGATGAGTCAGTTGGGAGCTGTGCATGTAGTAGGTTATACCATAGGAGAGAGGAACCATGAAATTAAGAGACTCCGAGCTTTTTATAGGGATGCTGACACATCTGCCTGGCCTCCTCTCCTAAGAGAGAGAGCGTGATTGTTCATTACCCTGGAATGTAGGTAACTGTCTGGATGAGAACAGAGAGCTTTATCTTCAGTGCCCTCTGACACGTCTGGGGAGACACGTCTCAGATCTCTCCAGAGGGATAGGTTTTTTCTAACTTTCTCCACCTTCCAAGGCTGTTTACTATTTGAACATGTCTTTTGGCTCAGAAGTTCCAATCTGTACAGGAGTGAGAGAAATCCATGGAGAATGGTCTCCCAGCACTCATGAAAATTCAGTGGCAGAAAAACAAAAACAATTTGTATCTTTCTATTCCAGTTGAATGTATATTTCCTTTAATTCAGTAATGAGAACTAAAAAACAAAACACGTTTGCCTTTTTTGCCTTGACTGACAATGAGTTTCTGAGGTAAATTTAGAGCTTGGTTGTGGTAACTTACTCTAGGAACCTGGGATGAAAGAGGCAGGCTCGGGGACTGTGAGTTGTCCCAAGGTTCATATGTAGACTGTGTCTCTTTCAATGTCAATTCAAAAATCCCCAGCACCACAAAAATCAAATAAAAAAATACCTATGCGCCGGGCGTGGTGGCGCACGCTTGTAATCCCAGTACTTTGGGAGGCGGAGACCAGAGGATCCGGGTTCGCGGCCAACCTCAGCGCGCATGCGCGTGCGCGTCATCGATCGATCCATCGATCTAACTCTCTCTTTCTCTCTCTCTCCTCTCTCTCTCTCTTTCTCTGTCTGTCTCTCTCTCTCTCTCTCTCTCTCTCTTTCTACCTAGTGAGGCCCTCTGCAACTTCGTGAGTCCCGGTTTCAAAAATAAAGCATAAAAAAAATAGGGCTGGGGCGTAGCGCGGAGGTAGAACGCCCCTGCCTTCAATCCCCGGTACCACACACACACACACAAAATACCTATGCTATCTCTCCTTTGCTGCTGCTGCTCCTCCTCCTCTCCCTGTTTTTCCTCCTCCTCCTCTTCTTCTTTCTAAGGTACTGTGAATTGAACCCAGGGGCAT
The DNA here is from genome assembly GCA_004027185.1 of Glis glis. Classification (NCBI taxonomy): domain Eukaryota; kingdom Metazoa; phylum Chordata; class Mammalia; order Rodentia; family Gliridae; genus Glis; species Glis glis. The sequence continues at coordinate 11,170 of PVJS01036102.1, forward strand.
TCTACCTCCAAGCTACACCCCCAACCCTTTTTATTTTTATTTTGAAACAGGGTATCACTAAAGATGCTGAGGATCTCACTAAACTGTTAAGACAGGCCTCGAACCTGTGATCTTCCTGTCTTGGCCTCCGGAGTACTGGGATTACAGGTGTGCCCATTATGCCCGGCTCTCCTTTGCTTTTTTTCTAATTGTCTTACGATCTAGCTTAAATTTAAAAAATTATTATCAATAAAATATGTCAAAACATACAGAACATTATTTATCATAATTCCCATCTAAATTTAAATGGGTGGTAATATTTGTCACATTGCCTCCAGATCCCTCCTTTATATAAATAAATACAATTAGCCGGGTGTGGTGGTACACACTTGTAATCCCAGTACTTTGGGAGGCAGAGACCGGAGGATCCGGGTTCGCGGCCAGCCTCAGCTCTCTCTCTCTCTCTCTGTCTCTCTCTCTCCCTGTCTCTCTCTCTCTCTCTCTACTTAGTGAGGCCCTCCGCAACTTCGTGAGATCCGGTTTCAAAATAAAGTATAAAAAAATAGAGCCGGGGGCGTAGCGCGGAGGTAGAACGCCCCTGGGTTCAATCCCCGGTACCACAAAAAAAAAAAAAAAAAGAAATACAATTAACCATACCCCAGACCCTTCACCTTTCTTCTCACCAGAGGTAATCATTATACTGAAGTTGATGTAAGCATGTCCATGCATATTTTATATTTTTACTACATTCGTATGCATCTATTCACACTATGTGTTCTTACAATTTATATAAATTTTATTGTACTGTACTTATCCTTCTAGAATTTCCTGTTTTTCCTCAACATTATTGATATTTATAGGTATAGTTTATTTTCACTTCTCTGTGGTATTCCTTTGTTAGAAAAAAAATCCACAGTTTATCTGTTACTGGGCAGAGGGACGATTAAGTTTCTTTTTTTAAAATTCTATTCCAGCCGGGCGTGGTGGTGCACGTTTGTAATCCCAGTACTTTGGGAGGCGGAAACCGGAGGATCCGGGTTCGCAGCCAGCCTCAGCTCGCGCATGCGTGCGCGCGTGCGCGCGTAAACGCTCTCTCTCTGTCTCTCTCTCTCTCTCTCTCTCTCTACTTAGTGAGGCCCTCCGCAACTTCGTGAGACCCGGTCTCAAAATAAAGTAGAAAAAATAGGGCTGGGGTCGTAGCGCAGAGGTAGAACGCCCCTGCGTTCAATCCCCGGTACCAAAAAAAAAAAAAAAATTCTATTCCAAACAGTGCTTCAGTGAACATGTTTGTAAATGTCTTTTGTTGATGTGTGTGTATCTGAAGAGAAATTGCTCCAAGTTTTTTGTTCTTTTGTTTGTTTTTGTTTTTTGATATTGGGGATTGAATCCAAGGATATTCTACCTCTGAACTACACTCCAAAACCTTTTTATTTTGAAACAGGGTTTCTGTTGCAGAGGCTGTCCTCAAACCTGTGATCTTCCTGTCTAAGCCTCCTAAGTACTGGGATTATAGGTGTGCGCCACCATGCCCAGCTACCCCATGTTTTATTAGCTGTTGTCAAACTGTACTTCTGGAAGGGTGCACTTTTCTTGGGAATCATTCTGATTCCCAAATCTGAGGAGAACTTCTTCAATTCTGGAAAATTCTTAGCTACTATTTCTTTAAATATTGCTTTTTTGTCATTTTCTCTAACCTCTTCATCCAGAATGCCTATTAAACATACTTTAGATCTTCTCATTTTATTATGTGTATTTACCTTCTTCATGTTTTCCTTCTCATTATCTTTTTGATGCATCCTGAGTAATTAGCTGTGTCTAACCTGCTCTTTGACTTATTTAGTATATTTTAACTTTAAAACATTTTATCATTTTTAGAAGTTCTATTTGGTGTTTTCCCCTAAAGTTCCTGCTTCTTTTCTCTCTTCAACATGTTTTTTATAGGTTTATTCCTTAAAAAATCTCTATGATAATTTTGAACTTATTTATGTATGGCCTTTAAAATAATTGTTCTTTGAAGTACTGGGATGTTAATTTTTCTGACTATTGTGATTTATATTGTATCATACTCATGGTAGATAATTTCCTTCATGTTCTATAATTTTAAGTGGTACATTTTCTCCAACCAAGGCTTTTTTGTTTTGTTTTTAATAAAAGTCCTTCCTGTCCTTACTGGTGGAACTGTCCCTGTAGAGGAATCTTGCTTATATTCCAGGGGTGTCAGCAACCTGGGATCAATTTTTATGTTTTTTTAGTTTAGATTTTCCTGCAGAAAGGGTAAATTCAGACTCTGCTATATTCACAAGCTTGGGGCTTTAATCTCTCATGGGAGAATTCCAACCCCAGGCAGACAATAGCTTTCTTCTTTTGTGTACTGTTGTTTGAGTCCCGGTTTCACTGAAAGCTCTGCACAGGACCAGTCCCCATTTCATGTCCATTCAACTTCATCACCAGTCTCTATATTAAAATTCAAGCACCCAGCCATTATTTCAGGATCCAATAAAATCCCAAAGTTCCTGGGATATAAACTCATATACTTGCTGTTCTGGCTCTTAGTTCCATCTTTATTCCTGGCACAGAGGATTTCTCTATTTTGTAAACTCAGCCTTATCCTAAATTTTGGGGGTTTGATTTTATATGGAATTTCTTGATGTTTTTGTGTATTTGGTTCCACATTAACTCAGTCTGCCATGTTTCTGGAACCAGGTATCCTTTGGCTTTACTTAATATCTTCCTTTACAAGTTTTACTACAAGATGGTTACATTTCTTTTGGGAAGTAAGTGAAGTATAATTCAAGTTTATAATTAATTCAACAGAGTTATTGAAAACCTGATGCATAAAATTACTAGTTTAGGTACCAGGATTCAGAGCTGTCTCTCTCTTGCCCTATGGACTCTAGGGCTGGTAGGTAAATAAGCAAACAAGGTCAGTAGGATGCAGTAAGTTCATGATGAAAGGGTACAAAGTGCACTGTGGAAGTAGTACAAAAAAAGAGGCATATGATTCCAAAGAGTGGTCAATGTAGGCTTTCTAGAAAAGACAATACTCTGAGACTTGAAGGAGGAAGAATTAGCCAAGTGAAGAAGTAAGAGAATCATTCCAGGAAGAGAACAGTATATGCTAAGATTCTGAGAGAGAGCATGACTTATTTGGGGAGCATTTGTAGCTCGCTCTCTGGCTGGAGTGAGACAAGAGAAGACAGTCCCAGGTCAGGGGTTCTGGGGTCCTTGAGGGCTGGGTGAAGAAGAAACTTCACTTGAGTGATATGTAGTAGTTAGGGCAGAGAAGCAGAACTGCCAGTAAAAGGAAACTAAGTTATAGCAAGGAAGAAAACACCATATGTTAAACATGAAAGGCCCAGTGAGGACAGAAATAGAAGTATGAATATGAGAGAGACTCAAAGGGACAACAGAAAAACATAGGAGATGTGACATGCGGCAGAGGTCAATGGATTGCTCTGTAAATGAAGGATATTCAGAGTGTGCTGAGAGGTGTCACTGCATGGAGAAGCTATATGAGACAGAGTTCAGTTTACCCAGAGTAGATTCCAGCATGAATTCCTCCAGGAATTTCCAGGCTGCCTGCATCAAGGTGGAGCTTTGTGGTATAGGGGATTAAAAGAAGCAAGAGCTAGAATTACTGTGCAAAGGGAGTGCTTTGTGAGTGCATGGAGGACATCCCTCTATGAGAACTTGGCTGTAGGAAGGTAGGTGGCCTAGTAACCTATCTGAAGGTATGTCATAAATATCCTTTTCAAATGATCTGTCTGGCCACTGATCTGAGGGTGATGAATGATGGAAAGATGGATTTATTACTGCAATAACTTAAATGGTTCTACCATTTAAGAACCATTTAATATTATATAATATTAATATAATTAATATATACTTATAATTATATAACATTATAAATCTTATATTAAATGGTTATGTAAATATTTATACAAATATTTGTAAATCTATATCTTAATGGTCTCCTATTATATAAATCATGAATTTATAAATTTATATCTTAATGATCTCATATTATATTCTCTCAAAATATGTGTCTGAGAATACCGGTGTGGCAGATTACTTCCCTGAAGAACATGGAAATCGAGGAATATTTTCATTAGGATGCTGACTGTTAGGGTTTGGGTCTGGAATGTTCCCCCCAAAAGCTCATGTGTTGAAAGTAAGGTCCCCAACGCAGCCAGGCTCAGAGGTGAGATGGCTGGAGGAGGTGGGCTACAGGGGGTGTGGCCTTGAGGACTATGTCTGTCCCCAGCTCCTTCCTCTTGCTCTCTCTGCTTCCTGCCTCCATGAGCTGAGCAGTTTTCTTTTGCCACACCCCGCCACCACCATGCTTCTGCCTTGGAGCTGACAATTGACTGGACCTCTGAAAACTGAGCCAAATAAACCTTTCCTTCTCTATGTTGTTCTTGTCAAGTATTTTTGTCACAGCAATGAGAAAGCCTACTAAAACACTGACAATAACTGGAATAGTGTTTTAGCCCTTTGACGGGGAGTAGTCTGAGATAAAGAATACAATAATGTTCTCCTCAACATAGTCATAGAATGGACATTGGCCCAGGGTTCCCTCAATAATCTACCTGGGTCTTTCTGGTTGGATGCTCAGGTCTAGCACATATCCCATAGTTCTTAGTACAATAAATATGGGCCACACATGAGCCACCCAAAATTTCAGTCAACACAAGTGACCTAAAGAGATTCTGATGGCCTTTGCAACATGGGCACAGAGGGTCGGGGGCAAACCTTTCCACTGGCTATCTTGCTAGAAGAGGCTTCCTCTGTACCTGGCTGAGTCAGGATGCTCCGCAAACCCCTCCAGATTCTGCAGGACTGAGACTGTAATGACAGGATAGTGGCTCATTCTCTGGGGCCAGTTCTCAGGAACAGAATGAGTCGAGAATTCACTGGAGGTTTCTGACATCCCTAGCACCACTGCGTACAGAATGGTGCATCTGCCCAGCCTTATGAGCTGCGTGGCTGAGTAAAGCCTGCAGCTCTTTCACTGCAGTGACCTAGATAATCAGCTTAAATGCTGACTTCAGCCAAGACACGTCAGCTCCCAGACATAGTTGTTGATTCTGGCAGGCCGACGCAGGGCCACTGGACCAGGAGGTCTTCCTGTGATAGAAACATTCCGCTAAAGGCATTTGAGATGACTGTTTCTATTTTGCATGGCACCATGGAGTGGTACTGGGCAAGATATGGGCAAAAGTGAAGCCAACTCTCAGTCACTACAATGCCTGGGCATTTCATTTCATCCCAGGAAACTGGCACTCTCCCTTCAGGATGGGACCAGAAGCCTATGTACAGTTTGTTCTTTGATTTCTCCCCCCAAATTCCAAGGTGGACTTAAGTTTGGAGTTTAAACTGTAAAACTTACAAATATTAGGAACTTCTGTGGTTTCTTTTTTTTTTTTTTTGGTACTGGGGATTGAATCCAGGGGCATTCTACCTCTGAGCTACACCCCCAGCCCTATTTTTATTCTTTATTTTGAAACAGAGTCTCACTAAGTTGAGGAGGGCCTCCTTAAGTAGCTGAGGCTGGCCGCAAACCCATGATCCTCCAGTCTCAACCTCCCAAGTACTGGGATTGCAAGCGTGAGGCACCACACCCAGCCTGTGGTTTCTTAATTGGACTGCCATGAGGTTAACTTACTAGTATGATTCAGACCTGGGAAATGAAGACATTTCCTGGAAAGTAGGACCTCTTTTTTTTCTTTTTATGGTACTGGGGATTGAACCCAGGGGTATTCTATCTCTGAGCTACACCCCCAACCTTATTTTCATTTTTTAAAAATATTTGAAACAGGATCCAAGTTGCAGAGGGCCTTGCTAAGTTGCTGAGGCTGGCCTTGAACCTGTGATCCTCCTTTTTTCAGCCTCCCAAGTACTGGGATTACAAGCATGTGCCACCACGCCTGGCTGAAAGTAGGACCTCTTGAAAAAAATACTTCTCCAAGATGGTTAAGAGGTTGGGACATCTGACCTTTGCAGGATCACTTGATTAATAGGTTGCTGCAGAATGATAGTCCACAGCTTGTTAACACTGGTATAAACAAAGTCAAACAGCTTTCTTTATTGTGAACTGCTAGTAGTCTTTTCTGTACTCATGGATCTTGTGAGTTACTTAGCAAAGACTCGGACATGTAGCTTTTGCAAACTTATAGGAAACACTTTTTTTTTTCTGGACCTAATCTATTAACAGCAGTGAGTGTTTCCTGCAACATTTGTCAGTGAATCACTTCTGCTAGAGTTTCTTCTGTGGCTCCTATTGTATCCCTCATCAAGGTGGTTTAGACATGTAAATTAAGTCAGGCTTGGTAATTCTATGGTTTTCAGGTCATCTATAAGTGGAGCTTTATTTTCTTAACTGTTCATAGCAGTATTTCTTATGATTTACATCATTCTCAGTAAAAAAAATAAAATGAACACGAATACCCTTTTTATGAGATGAGGCAGTCCAAATTATGTGGGAGAAGTTTAGTTAAAACATGAAATGTTTTTAATGTCCCATTAGCCATATATGGTACATATTAGTGTTCCTAAACTAAAAAAAAAAGTGTATGGACATAACATTGATACTAACATACTTTTAACTCAAATATGCAAATAAATTGAAATTAATATGAGATTAAGATACAAAATTTTAAACAGGCCAAGACAATCTAAATAAGGCTCCCACTTACCAAATTTGTCCTGTTTATTTATCTCAGTTTTTACCATATACTGTTTCTGCTAAAAGCAAGCCAAAAATGAAATAGGGTGGTTTATAATATGAAAACCATGTATTGCAAGTAGTAAAATTGAAAAATGGCTCCTTGCCAGTAGCCACATAAATTTTGGAGGAAATATATTTTCTACAGGGATGATTTGTTACAGGAATACAAAGTATTTATTAAAAGCATTAAAATAGTGAAAAAATAATATTTAGGCAATATATGGATGAACTGTTCAGAAGCATAACATATATTATCATCATAATTTATTTTGAAACTAATCATAGTTTTAATAACTTTTAGGTAAAGGAATAAACCCAAGAAAGATGTAGTGAAACAGAGGCAGTGATTTCTCATTCAGGAACTACTTTATTTTACTGTATATGGCCTACTAGTTATCCAATATGGAACTCCCCTGCACATTGATAAGAATCTTCACTCTGCTAGGAGGCATTCTGCTGGGAGAGTCTGCTCTCACATTCTTGTCTCCTTGTAGACTTTTCATCAGATTCAAAGGCATGCTGTCATGTCGGTTCTTCTAGCAAGAGGGAAAAATCAACCCCTATTTTATTTCCTGGAAACTCTTCACTGAAGCCAGGAACTTTGGGAAATTTTCCTGGTTGACTTATAGAGGGAGGGGCTAAAATTTCCCCTACATCTAGGAGTTGGTATGGCCTGAAGAGGAAGGATGAAGAAAGGAAAGAGGTTTCCCTGGACATTCTCAGCTTATAGGTTAGATGGTATTCTTGGTTTCAGCATTTCATAAATCACCCTTTTTTTTTTATGCGGTACCGGGGATTGAACCCAGGGGCGTTCTACCTCCGAGCTACACCCCCGGCCCTGTTTTTTATACTTTATTTTGAAACTGGGTCTCATGAAGTTGCAGAGGGCCTCAGTAAGTAGCTGAGGCTGGCCACGAACCTGGATCCTCCGGTCTCCGCCTCCCAAGTACTGGGATTACAAGCGTGCGCCACCACGCCCAGCCCATAAATCACTCTTATTTCATAAATCTCTCTTAAAGGGAGGCAGGGAAACTGACAATGTTATTCTTTATTCAATGGTGAAGGAGCAAGCAAAACTACACAGATGACAACAGGATGCAGAGTATACTTATATTTTAATAATTTTATTTATAAAATACAATATGCTCATTCAACTTAACTCAAAAAATACAGGAAACAAGATAGAATTTAATCTTTCTGAACCTGTGTTCCTACTTCATAGATTTGTATGTGTGTTACTGAGGGGGGGTTACTGAGGATTACTGAGGGGGTTACTGAGGATTGAACCCAGGGGTATTCTACCTCTGAGCTATACCCCCGGACCTATTTTATTTTTTAATTTCAAACAGGATCTTGCTAAGTTGCCATGGGGGACCTCAGACCTGTGATCCTCCTGTCTCCCAAATACTGAGATTATAAGCCTGTACTACCATGTTGGCTCCTATTTCACAGCATTTTTTGTTTGTTTGTTTGTTTGTTTGTTTGTTTAGAGGATAAAATGAGACTGTGCAAGTGAAGCCACTAGAAAAGAACCTGGCATATAATGAGTGTTCTGTAAATGTTAACTGTACAAAAGCTGTATTACTAAAACATAAAAGCTATTAAAATTCTGGTGCATTTCTGTGCCTACTTTTTCCTATGCAAAGTTAATTGTGCTTATCATAAAAATTTTAGATAAAGAATTCTTAAGCTTTTTAGTGGAAACATTCAGAATAGTATGCAAACCATTAAATGTACAACTCAATGAATTTTCACAAATTGAACACAATCTTTGGTTCAGTCACCTGTAGGCAGCTCCCCTCAAAATCTCCTGCTGCCTTCTAGTCACTAATCTCCCCTCTGCTGGGATAATCATTTTCTTGAATTTCCGTGGCATAGATTAGTTTGGCCTGTTTTTGTTTGGAATGGAATCACTTGTTATGCTCACAACTTTGAACCTTACTCTTTCCCATCTATCATAAGATACTAATAATGTCTACCATGTCCCTTGTTGCTACCTGTGTGCAGGCGTTCTGCTCGGCAGTTTATAAACATGTTCTTTTCCTTTACCACTCTTCATAAGTAGTGCACTCCAAGCAGCACAGCTGTGCTGGCAACAGAGCCTAACAATCACACTAAGTGTTTAGGCATTGGAGTATGATTCCTGGATTAAATTTAACGTAACTACTTACCACCTATATTACCTTCCTCTCCTTTTCCTTTCCTCTCTTTGTGGAAAAGGGATAATAATATCAACTTTGAGAGACTGCTTTAAGAACTAAGCAGAACATTTATAAAGCACACAGTTCATTTTTTGTAGTTATTTTGAGATGGGGATCTTGTGATGCTGCCCGGCCTGACTCAAGCGATCCCCCTGGGATTACTGGGGTGTGCCACTCACTACTCCTGATTTATAAAACACATACAACAGGACCTGTTACTCAGTGCCATAGAAGAGTTTGCTCAAAAAAATGTTATCACATGCTCTTCAGAGCACCTTTCAAAAGGCTGCATAATATATGGTTAGGTAGATATAGTATAATTTTCCTAATCATCCTGTTATCATTGATTGTTCAGTTTTTTCAATGTTATAAATAACTTTGTGTGTGTGTGTGTGTGTGTGTGTGTGTGTGTGTGTGCACGCTGGGGATTGAAACAGGACTATGCACATGCTAGGCAAACACTCTATCATTGAGCTACCCCCGCCCTCAATGTTATAAATCACTTTTTTTGCGGTACCGGGGATTGAACCCAGGGGCGTTCTACCTCCGCGCTATGCCCCCGG
>PVJS01036103.1:0-20639 GCA_004027185.1 Glis glis
CCTGGCCCTATTTTTTATACTTTATTTTGAAACCGGGTCTCACTGAGTTACGGAGGGCCTCACTAGGTAGCTGAGGCTAGCCGGGAACCCGGATCCTCTCGTCTCAGCCTCCCAAATACTGGGATTACAAGCATGCGCCACCACACCCGGCCTCTAACTGTGTTTTGGGACCTGTTACCCAACCTCCCTGTATCCACTCTCCCCAAAACGGATGATAACTTTTCTCAGCCTAGTCCATCTGCCTAGAGTCTAGAATTTTAGAGGGCACATCTCAGGACACGTGACCACAGAGAGTTGTGTAAATTTCTAGGCCATAACAATAAATATAGGATTTTCCCCCTGTAGCAATTGTACCATTAAAAATAAAGAAGTGTCTGATTTTTATAAACAAAACAAAACAATGTGACTGTACATGTTTATTTTCCTATATGGAATGCTTCTTAGAAGATTGGTTTCAAATGTTAACATCTTTAAGAGAGAAAGTTTGATTGTTTTGCAGTACTGGGGATTGAACCCAGGGACTTTCTACCTCCGGGCTACACCCCCAGCCCTATTTTTTATTCTTTATTTTGAAATAGGGTCTCACTAAGTTGCAGAGGGCCTCACTAAGTAGCTGAGGCTGGCCGCGAACCTGGATCCTCTGGTCTCAGCCTCCCAAGTACTGGTGGTACACGTGTGCGCCCCCACGCCCAGCTAGGAGAGAAAGTTTTTAATTAGTGTGTTTAATATTAATAAGCATGAGCTAATAATATGCATATATGTGTCCAAGTATATATGTTAGTAGCCTCATGTCCTTCAACAATTGAAGTTATAGCTTATATATTTATTGGCACTTCTAATTCTCCTGCTATTGGTTTTTTTAGTTACTGGTTTATTTTGATTAAAATGGTCCTTTTAGTTAAAATATAACTTAATTCTGAGACTAATTTTTAAGTGTATAGATCAGTGAATTTTTACAAAGTTAATTATCCAGTGAAATACAGTTTGATACAGATTCCCTCATACCTCCTCTTAGATGGACCTCCCAAAGAGTCGATTCTGACTCACTGACTTCTATCACTACTCCCTAATTTTGAAATTTATATAAATGGAATTAAAGACCGGATTCTTTTTCCTGTCTCCTTTCTTTCACTCAGCACTGTCTATGAGATTTATCCATGTCATCACACAAAACCATAGTTAATTCTTTTTGTTTGCTTTTTTGTTTTGCTCTACAGCAAGGATTAGCAAATTGTAGTTCATGGGCTTAATCAGACCTGTCACTCTTTTTATAAGAACATAAACATGTCCATTCAGCAGTTTAGCTGTCAGAGAGACCATCTGATCCCCAAAGGCTAACATGTTTACTGCGCCCCTTTATAGAAAAAAATTGTAAACTACTGCTATAGAGTATTCCAATGTGTGTGTGTGTTTGTGTGACTATTCATTAATTCTAGTGTAATGAACATTTGTCTATTTCTAGTTGGGGGCTGCTACAAATCATACTGCTATGATTCTTGTGCATATCTTTTTGTGCACAAAATTACAAATTTCTATGAGTATCTACCCAGAACTGCAACTATTAGTGTGTGTGTATATATTATATATATGTATATATATATATATATGATTCTGTGAAATAGTTTTCCAAAGTATATACCAATTTACCCTCCCACCAACTGTGTATGAAAGTCCCATCAGTAATTTAACACTCGATAATTATCTTAGAGTAAAAGTTAGAAAGCATCATTCATCATCCAACTCAATACAAACAACATTTTATGTAATAGCCTCTAGTGAAGATTATGATTATCATTTAAGTAAACAAGTCATCAGATTGATGATGGCAGTAATAAAACAGGTAAATTTTATTTGTTGATTTCCAATGAACATTAAAGAGTTGATAGAGTTTATTGCATAAGCCAAATTAATAGTTTCTCTTAGTTGAATGCTCAAAAATAAATGTCCCACAAATGATCCATAGTAGAACTATAAACACAACCTTGATTCATAAGTAAAAACTCTTCTGTGTTGAGCTAATGAATTTCCATTTTTTTCTTTCACTACAAAATATAAAATAATTATTTTACAGATCTGAAATTATAATGTAAAAAATTACAGTTAAGGGGGGAGTGGATAGGCAGAGCACAGACAATTTTTAGTCAGTAAAAATACTCTATATCATACTAATATTATGGATACATGTGATTATACCTTGGTATAAACCCATAGGATCTACACAATACTAAAAGTGAACCCTAATGTAAACTCTAGGCTCTGGGTAATTTGGATGAGTCAATGTAGCTTCATCAATTGTAATAAATACACCACTTTGGTAGGGGATCCTGACAATGGGGGAAATGGTATGTGTGGGGACCAGGGGTATATTTGAAATCTTTGTACTATTCCTTTCAATTTTGCTCTTAAAAAAGCAAAGACGTGTGTGTGTGTGTGTGTGTGTGTGTGTGTGTGTGTGTGTGTGTGTGTTACTGAGGACTGAACTCAGTGGCCTTCTATCCCTGAGCTATACCACCAACCCTTTTATTATTTTTTTATTTTTGAAACAGGGTTTCCCTAAGTTGCTGAAGGTCTTACTAAGTTGCTGAAGCTGACTTTGAACCTGAGAGCCTCCTGTCTTGGCCTCCCAAATACTGAGATTACAGGCGTGTGCCATCACACCTGGCTAACTTTTTTAAAAGACTTAAAAATTGTAGTTAAGACATCTAATTCTGAAAAACCAATAGTCTAGTCCCTGCCTATGAAATCACATGACATAGCATTTCCAGACTCAGCCCTCACTATTGCTTCATGAACATTATACAAACTTACTTATTCTAAGAATGAAGCAGCTAAGTATTCTCATTCTGCCTTTCTCTCGATAGTGGGCAAGTGTTGGTGGGGATAAGAGGGTTACATTTAACCAATATCTGAATTGAGTTGAGTGAGAGAATTAAAATTTTCCAATAGAAAAAAAAATTCAAGAAATGTTTTTGGCTTCCCAGGTGGTAGAATCAGACTTGATTATCATTTCTTTTTTGTCTCTATATTTTTCAACCATTTAACAAAGAGTAGTTATTTTATAATAAAAGAGATTTTAGGTTATTTCTCTGATGTCTAAGTGTACAAAGAGTGTCTCCACATCTCACAAGTGTCAAAGCTTTGCTGACTCTCCTGCACTGGGGTGCACAAATGGAGAGGTGGTTGCAGTGGTGCCTGGGACTCGGGGTGACCCCTGTGCTGGTCACTGCATCTTGGAGATGAGTCTCTCACAAAGTTACCATCCTGAAAACAAATGACATCTTGGAGAATGAACTTGCAGAGGGCATGTGATCCCACCAACCCTGTGCCTTGTGCTGTAGATCAAAGCGCCACCCATTGACATCGCACCCTTGACATATCACAGAAATTGCAAAACAATATGAAAGTCAAGTAGCTGAGGTTTGTGGTCCTGTGGCAAATGGAAGCCTTCCAGAACAAACATGCTAGGAGCCTATGGCATGAGGGATGGGTAAAGGTTCAAGGCATAAATACCACACAATCTAAGGCAAAACACTGCGGAACTCCCTTAGGTTCTCAAACTTGGTACATGTTACTGGAACACATGTTACATGCATGAGTGCCCACAGCCTGCCTCTGCCCCAGAGACCCTGCAAGACACGCTTCAGTTACACCAGGAGAGTTCACAGCTTTCGTTAGGCTAGCAAATAAACAAAAGACAGCTGCACATTTCCAAGTTCAGGAACTCTACTTTGTTCCTTTCTTCTCAACCAGCGTACAAAAGACACAGGATTTTTTTTCCCGAAGAATAAAGGTATGCATGCTCTTATATTATGCAACCAGTTAGCTTACTATCGCTATTCAGAGAAGAAACAGAAAGAAATGTTTACTGTTTCTCTGTGTCTTAAAGTCTGTCTCAAATAGAGGAAAGTCCTGCTGGTGTAAAAACTATATAAAGAACTATAAATATATTTCAAATGCATATGGTTGTGTATAAGTGCATGTGTACAATTTTAAGTGGTAGGAAAAACATGTAATTTTATTTGATTCATTGTATTTTTCTGTACTTTATTTCCTGTTATCAAAAATATTTCTTTTATAATAGAAAAATAAACATAAACAGAAAAAGACTTGATGGTAATTTAAAAAAACATAGAAAGGAATAAAAGAAGTGGGGAAAAGAGCTGAGACCAGTGTGCAGCTGAGGTCTGGTGAGCTCTGAAGTGGCTCTGGAAGGTGGCTCAGGGACAGGACCCTGGTGTAAAACTTTCCCCAAAACTAAGAGACAGATGAGTCTTCGTTCAGGCCCTATCATCTTGTTTATTGTTTTCTCACAGAAAAATTAAAATGTGTTTTGACCCCTTTTATCAATCCATCTGTTTTTCAAGTAAAAAGTTTTTTCTGAGTCCATTTTAAAATGAACCAACAGCTGGGTGCAGTGGCACACACCTGTAATCCCAGTACTTGGGAGGTTGAGACAGGAGGATTGCAGGTTTGAGACCAGGCTCACCAACTTAGTGAGACCCTGTTTCAAAATAAAAAATAAAATAGGGCTGGGAGTATAGCCTAGAGGCAGAATGCCCCTGGGTTCAATCCCGAGTATTTTAGATTAGATAGATAGATAGATAGATAGATAAATGATAGCTAGCTAGATAGATATAGACAGAGCACACTGGAAGGGAAGTCAGTGGATTCCCAAAAATATATAGTGTCTAAATTGCACCTATAAGCATTGTGATTCCAAAAAACAATGTCAAATAACAATAATATGCTGAAATTTCTAATGTATAATTATAAATTAATAATAAAACAGGAAAACATTTTTGTATGATATTTCACTTATAATCTGAGCCTGGTTAATCCAGAAATTATATCCTATGACATTCTTATAGCTCCATGATCTGATAATGATTTGTTCAACAAAAATAGGTATTGAGTACCTACCAAGTGTGTATACTTGTCTAGGCACCAGAAAAAAAGCAGTGGATGAAACAGACCAAAATTCTGCCCTTGGAGTTTAGATTCTAGTAGAATGTGAGGGTGGGGATGAATAGTCAGTAAACAATATAAAAAAGTAAATTTGATACTATATTATTTTAGAAGGTGACACATAGAGAAGTTCTCACTTATCTGTGAGGAATACATTCCAAGACCCCCCAGTAGATGTCTGAAACTGAGGATATTATCAAACTCTATGTATACACTATGTTTTTTCCTGTACTTAAAGTTCAGTCAGGCATGGTGGCACATGCCTGTAATCCCAGTACTTGGGAGGCTGAGACAAAAGGATCATAGGTTTGAGGCCAGCCTCAGTAACTTAGCAAGACCCTATTTCAAAATAAAAATAAAATAAAATGGATTGTTCTGGGAGTGTAGCTTGGAGGTAGAATGCCCCTGGGTTCAATCCCCAGTACCAAAAAAAAAAAAAGACAATGTTCAACTTATAAATAAAACACAGTAAGAGATTAATAAAAATAACTAGTAATAAAATAGAACAACTATGACAGTATACTGTAATAAAACTGCCAATATCTCTTCTCTTGCACTTTGGGGCTATTATTAAGTACAGTGAGGGTTAGTTGAACACAAAGACTACAATACCATTACAGTCGATCTGATAACCAGATGGCCACTATATGACTAGCAGGTAGATAGTGTATACAGCGTGGACACACTGGACAAAGGAATGATTCGAGTCCATAGTGGGATAGAGTGAGACTTCGGGAGATTTCATCATGCTACTCAGCAAGGCATGCAATTTAAAAATTATGACTTGATTTATTTCTAGAATTTTCCATTTAGTATTTTGGACCACAGTTGACTGTGAATAACAAGCCGCAGAAAGTGAAAAAAACAAAGAAAGTGAAACTATGGAGAATGAAGGACTGCTGTTGTGGGAGAAATAAGGCAGGTGTGCCTGTGGAGTAAGGGTGATAGAAGTGGAGACGGGTGCCGCAGATTTTCAACAGAACAGCCAATCTTTCTCTGAGAAGGTGAGCATAGCCAGGTTTGTTGCTAGCACCTGGGGTTGAAGAAACAGCATGCCCCAAAGCCCCAAAACAAGAGCAAGTCTGGAGGGAGGGCCCAGAGAACCGAGGGAGACAAAGCCTGGCCACCGCTGAGGGATGAGGAACAGGAGAGGAGGGTCATTGTGAAGACTTTGGATTTATTCTGCCTGAGATGAGGCACCAGAGGACATTTTTGAGCCCTGTTGTCACATGACCTGACTTCCATTTTAAAACACTAGATAGGCTGATTTTAAAAATTAACAAAATAAGGAAAAAGTGCTTGCAATATATTCCCATTGTCTTGAAATGAGCCCTGGATGGATACATTCATTCAAGGAAATAAGAATAAACAGATGAAAGGCCATATGTTAAATATGCTCCAGGTACATAATATGGCTTATGTTCCTCTAACTTAAAAAGTTCACTGGAGGACAGATCACGTTCTAGAAGTTAGAACTGAGAAAGGAAAGGTGATTGGCAATCTCACCCTCCTGCCCTCCCTGAGAGTTTCTAGAATTGTCTTTAGCATGGCTTCCTTTTTCTTTTTTTCTTATTTCTTCTCTCTTTTTTTTTTTTTTCTTAAACGGGGTTGGGGAGAGGCTCTCTGTTTCTGTTTTCCCCTCTTTGAGTCTCTGCCTTTCTTAAATAGTACTTCAAAATCAACAATCAAGGGCCTAGTCAGGAAACCAGTTTCACTAAAAACCAGAGGGCAGAGAAACCTCCCCTTTTTCTGTTGTCTTTAAAGTAAGTAATCGCAATGCTAACAGAGCGAAGCAGGCCTGAGAATCTCTTTGTGGCAGAGCAGGGACCTTGGAGTCTTCCAAAGTTGTGCACCCAGACCCCGGCAGACGCCATTGACCTAGACTAGAAAATTAACAGCGCCCCCTGGAGTCACACCATTGCAGCCCAGGGAACAAGCGGTTGAATCATTACACACTTGAGGCTTTGGGCTCTCCAAAGCCCATTTCGTATGAGAGCCATGGACTTATTTGGCTAGAAAGTGAGAATACTAACATTTCTGTACATCACCCCCTTAATTTTTATCACCAATGAAAAACTTGAGAAAATTTCTTAAGAAGGCAAACCTATATAAATTTTATAAGGTAGCTAGTGGAAAGGAGTCCCCAAACACAATACAAAATTGTCCATTTGGTTTACCCAACTATAATTGCACATCCACTGTGATACTGGATCTACACGTGCTGGTAGAGATAGGAATAATAATAATCGCCCCATCCCTGCAATGTTCCCATTTTTCAGCATTATACTGTCATACCCCTGAACCCTGTAAGCTAAAGTGGTAGCAGAAAATGGGCCACATCTGGTTCCTTCCCAGCAGTGGCATTTTTTCTTAAAAACGGATGGATATCAGGGACACACATCAGCCTGGGACCTGGTCCTCCCTCTGAGTTGTCTCATGCTCGTCCTGGTGAAAGCATTGATATGCCCAGAAAAATCTCCAACAGGGAGATTCGACTGAGAGTCCAGAGGCCTGACTTCATGTCCTGCCTTTTCCCCTAGAGTGTATGCCATAACCTCTCTTTGTCTCAAATTCTTCATCCTTCAAACATACCTAACAACCCCCTAAGTAGCCCCAATTTTACTTAGCTTATGGGTATTTTAATGAAATAAGCTAGCATAAGTAAAGCACACAGGAATAAAACCAGTGCCCAGGTCAACGCCAGGTGTAGGTAGAGTACCGTCACTATCTAGAGACGATGGCCATTGAGTGAATGAGCTTTTTTTCAGTTTGCCTCCAGTGAAAGGTGACCAGTTGAACGGAATTGCTAGCACCACCATTTCAGCTTTCAAATTGCTAAGCTATCACTGTGAGAGTTAGACCTGTAATCTGTGACTTCGGGTCAGATGCAAAAACCTCTCCACTGCTGGGTGCCAAGAGCAGTCATGGCCAGCAAATATTCCTGCAGTTAGTCTACCGGTGGACTTTTTAGGGTCCATAGTCCTTTCGCTAACTAGCGATGCATAGTTTTGTATGACCGTGAATGCATAGGCTCAACAGCTTTCCCCAAAATACATCCTGACACTGTAGGAAAGCTCGTGGCAGATGAAGATGAGAATAAAGAGGAAACTATAGAGATCATGGGAGAAAGAACATAAAAGTCAGTTAACAGGAGTTCATACCACTTGGGCCAGGCCTGGAGGCTCACCACACTGCAAATTCCCAGGCTGAGAAGACTAAGAACAGAGAACGCCAAGGACTCCTGTGCAGGTGCTCGCCTCGTGTCTTGAGAAGACATAGCAAGAACACGAAGTCTTGTGACAAAAGGCCCTGCTCTTCAGCAGCACCACCAAAACGGGTTTAAATTCATATTGATACAAATGACTGAAAAGTCTCCATTTAGAAAAGCTTTGTCATATATTGTGTGTGAGACTCTGTGTGTGTGTGTGTGTGTGTGTGTGTGTGTGTGTGTGTGTGTTTCTAGAGAGAGCTTTGAAAAGTGGTGGCACACGCTTGTAATCCCAGTACTTGGGAAGCTGATACCAGAGGATCAGGGTTCACGGTCAGCCTCAGCTACTTAGTTAGGCCCTCCGCAACTTAGTGAGACCCTGTTTCAAAATAGAGAATAAAAAATAGGGCTGGGGGTGTAGCTCAGAGGTAGAATGCCCCTGGGTTCAATCTCCACTACCGCAAAAAAAAAAGAAACTTCTCAGTAAGGAAGAAATTGTCTGAGTTTGTTGGCGTGTAATCAGATTTCAGAATCTTCGTTGGCTCATTAGGGAGCAAAAGGCCTCACAGATCAAGAAATAAAGTCACTAGCTCCTAAGCAAAGCTTGAGAGGTTGCCACCATCTGAGTGGAGTTCACTGCCAAACTTTTATAGTGAGGTTGGAGTTCTATTTATTTTTTTCAAGAGCCTCAAGTCCAGAAGCTCCAGAGGGCACCCTCCATCTAATCAAATCATTTTAAAGCATATAGGATTTCATGCTGTTTTGTAAAGTTTGTAAAGGACCTGCCATTTCCTCCTTCTGAGCCACTCTCAATGTATTGTACAATGGGAAAGAACCCAGGGCTGTTCCAGGGAATAAAGAGGAAGAGGGGATGAGAAGAGAAAGGAAAATAACCCAGGTGAGGAAATTATGAAGACAGTGTTGAATCAGTAAGATGCCGTGCTATAGTTGATAGTATTGCTAGATTAAACAATTGAGTCCCCAGAAAAACATAATCTATCTTGTACAAAAACCCCAGATATTTATTGTGTCAGCAAATATCTATTGGCAACTCCTAGGTGCCAGCCATTCTTTGCTGCCCAAGAAGATATAGCAGAAAATGAATTAAATAGGATCTCCTGAATCTCATGAAGTTTATACTTCAGTAGTAGAGATAAATAAAAATCAAACAAACACATACTTAATTTAAGGTGGCAATAAAGACTGCAGAAAAATAAAACAGGATAAGGAGATAGAGAATGTCATGGTGGTGGAAAGCAGTCTTTTTAGAAGGGGTGATCTCAAAGATGTCTTTCCAGGAAGAAAGCGCAATCGGGAATGGGAACAGCAAGGGAACAGAAGAATGGTAGGAAGAGCCAGGCTTGGTGGCACATGCCTATAATTCTAGTACTGGGGAGGGCTGAGATAGGAGGATCACAGATTCAAGGCCGGTCTCAGAAACTTAGTGAGACCCTCAACAATTTAGCAAGACCCTGTTTCAAAATAAAATAAATAAATAAAATAGGGCCGAGGGTGTATCTCGGAGGTAGAATGCCCAAGTTCAATCCCCAGTACCAAAAAAAAAAAAAAGAGTGGTAGAGTGGTAGAATGGAAAGAGTCCAAAGATGCAGGTGGGGAGAGATCACACAGTGTCCTCTAAGCCACTGCTTCTTGAACTTTAACATGCACACAAATCACCTAGGGATATTAGTGAAATGCTGATTTTTTTTGGTTTGATAAGTCTGAAATGGGGCCCAAGAATCTGTATATGTAACAAACTCCTACATGATCTGATACTACAGGTCCCTGGAATACACTTTAAATATGACGTCCCTAAGGCACGACATAGAGTTCAGATTTTGATGTAAATGCAGCCTTTTTAAAAGGGGGTGACAGGACATAACTTATCTTTTAAGCAGATTCCACTTGCTTCTGTGTGGAAAATAGATTCTGTATGGGCACTGGGAAGAAACGAGGACATTAGTCTGAGCAGGAGTTTAGTGGTTTCAACTAGGAAGACTGTGGTAAAGGCAGTGAGAAGTTTGGATTCGGACAATATTTGAAGGTAGAGTTGATAATGCTTGCCACGGAATGGAATGTAGTAAACAGAAGAAAAGAGAGAACGATGAATGTTTGGTCCAAGCAACTGAGTAGATGGTGAGGCAGTAACTGAGACGGAGGCTGGAGGGTAAGGGGTACAGGATGACTGGCAGCAGAGGCGATGGGTGGGTACAGCCGTGTCCCCTTCACGTGTTGAAGTCCTAATTCCAGGACTTCAGAAGGTGATCTTGTTTGGAGATAATGTGGGTACAGGGTGATCCAGTTAAAGTGAGACCATTAGGGTAGACCCTCATCCAATATGATTAGTGTCTTATAAAAAAAATAAAGGGTTTGTGTATGTACATCGCATGAAAGGGAGGGAAGGGGGAGGGAATAGGGTGGGATTGGAGGGAGGGCTAAGTGTGCAATGTGTGCATGTATGATGTTCATACCCTGACATATATCAAAATGTATAATTATAATTTACAATGCACCAATAAATGAACATAAAAAGTTAAAAAAATAAAAAATAAAAAATAAAAAATAAAGGGAAGTTAGGACACACTGCTACATACAGTCATCCCTCAGTATCCTCTGGGGACTGGATCCAGGACGCTCTCTCCTCCAGGCTGCCAAAATGCACAGATGCTCAAGTCTCATATAAAATGCTGTGGTATTTGTATAAACTGGTACACACAGCCTCCTGCACGCCTTAAAGCATCTCTCGAATATTCATTTATTTTTAATATACTTTTATTGGTACATTATAATTACACATCATATTGAGAATAGTATGACAGAAATATACATGCACACAACCCCTGGTGTTTCTCTCCGG
Source organism: Glis glis (assembly GCA_004027185.1). Classification (NCBI taxonomy): domain Eukaryota; kingdom Metazoa; phylum Chordata; class Mammalia; order Rodentia; family Gliridae; genus Glis; species Glis glis. The sequence continues at coordinate 11,031 of PVJS01036103.1, forward strand.
ATCCCATCCCTCTTCCTCCCCCACCCATTAATGATACTGAGATTGTTATTGATAGTTTCACATATGTACACAGGATTTTTAAAACTTTCCTTCATCAAGTCTCCCTCCCCACCTTCCTCCCCAAATCCCCTTCCACTATTCTACTGGTGTCTCTCCTCATTTATATGAAGTCCCTTTTGTTTCCCAATTTCTCTCTAGGTTCCACATGAAAGAAAACATTATGGTTCACTTTCTGAGACTGACCTCACTTGTCATCATATTTTCTAGTTCCATCCATTTTCCTGGAAATGACATCATTTTGTTCTTCTAAATGACTGAGTAAAATCCCACTGTGTATGTATACCACATTTCTTTATCCGTTCATCTGTCGATGGACCCCTAGAACTAGACCTATAATTTGGCTCTTGTGAATTGTGCTGCTATAAACATGGGTATACACGTATCACTGTCATATTCTGACTTAATTCCTTTGGAAAGATGCCCAGGAGTGATATACCTGGATCGTATGGTGGTACCATTCCCAGTTTTCTGAGGAGCCTCCAAACTGATCTAAAATTATTTATAATACTAATGTAATGTAAATAATTATCCCACTGTATTGTTTAGGGAATAATGACATGAAAAAATCCCTGTACAGTACAGGTGCATTTTTCCCCAATACTTTCAATCTGAGGTTAATTGAACCCAGTGATGTGTAGGACCAACTGTGCAATGGTAGGAGGGGCAACTGCTCTTCTAGGCAGACCCTCCCAGAGAGGAGTGGATTTTAATAACCTGGGGAAGGAACCTTCCAGGAAGACAGAACAGCACCTGAGAATATGTAGAAGCCTGATATGGGAACAAAAGGCCTAGAATCAAAAATTTACTTTGGACCCAGAAAGTAGTGACATTATTGAATTGATGGCCTAAAGTAGAAAGGTCATTGGACTAGAACTCAAAGGACACGGGTATGAGTTCTAGCTCTGCTGCTTTTCAGTTGCATGATGTAGAGCAAGTCCCTTCACTCTCTGGACCTTAGTTTCCTCTTCATAAATGGAAATAACAGGACCCATGGCATCTACCCCAGTAGGCAGGATGCTACGAAGTCCAAATAAAATAAAAATATCAATGAAAGTACTTTTCAAAGTATAAAGCCTTATGTAAATGTGAGCTGCAGCCATCCTTTGGTTGTTACTGGGGCTGCTGTTGTTACTGCTCCAGCCATAAATGGGAAGGTGCTAGTGCAATAGATGGGTGTTAAATACACTTGAGACATGCAACTCAAGGGCCAGGAGCCTTGGTGTTTTAGGGATGCTTGGGAATCTGTTTTGGCAACTGTCAAGTCATCCATCTTATATTTTAGAAGCTAAAAAATCCAAGTTCATGTGATCTTAATTATAACCATATTTTTATTTAAAGTGGGCAGCAACGGAAGATTGTGGTAGCATAAATCACAAGTCATCTAATCTCATTTAGGTTATATGAAAACAAGATGGAAACCTTTGAAGTTAGCGTGTTTATTTGCTAATCCACCCCTCTCCCCCTACACACACATCACATTATGTTTCTTAGAACTGTTTAGACGGGAAGTATTATTTTTTCCAGGAATTTTTATTTAAAAATAATAAGTTCCGTGTCTGTGCTATAAATCAGTACTCATTTGGTCAAAAGCGAACCATCTTAGCTACCACTGTTGCATCAAATTGTGCAGCTCATTGAAATAACCAAGAGGTTTTTCTGACCATCGATGATGGACTAAGTAAAAAAGAAACCTGGGCTAGGAGCATAGATCAGTGTAAGCACTTGCCCAGTAGGTGTGTGGCACTGAACTTGATTTCCAGTACCAAGGGGAGAAAAACAGAAAGGAAAACTGAGGCAGACAGAGGACAGTCATGATGTTCTTGTCATAGCTGAGGTGGGATGGGAGTGGGTATGGGGAGTGGAAGGGGCACTTCCCATATTGTCTTAGAAACAGCTTTCCACCTCCCAAAAGTTTTGGGACTTATATATATATATATATATATATATATATATATATATATATATATTTATATGTATATATATATATACACATATATATATGTACAATTATTATACACTATATTTTAAAATATATGTATATTGTATTTTTGTAACATATACTAATTTAACTTTATTCCATTGTCGTAAGAACACTTAGAGGCAATCTACCCTTTTAAAAATAACTTTAAGTGTACAATAGACTACTGTTGACTATAGGTATAATGCTGTACAGCATATCTTGCTTGACTGAAACCTTATGCCTATTGATTAGTAACTCCCCATATTTATCTTCCCTCAGGCCTGAGAAACAACCATTCTTTGGTTCTATAATTTTGGCTCTTTTTGGTCTCTTATATAAGTGAAATCATGCAATATTTGTCTTTCTGTGACTGGCTCATTTTACATAGCATAATGTCCTCAAGGTTCATCGATATTGTCACATTTTGCAGAATTTCCTTCTTTTAAAATTTGGATAACAATCCATTCTTTATCCATGCATTTTATTTTCTTTATCCATGCATCTTTGGCTTGGCATTGAGGTTGTTTCCACATCTTAACTATTATGAATACTGCTGCAGTGAACATAGGGGTGTTAATATGTCTTTAAGTTCCTGATTTCAGTCCCATGTGGACATTTATGAGTGCGATTGCTAGGTCATAAGGTAGTTATATTTTTAATACTTTGAGGAACCTCCATACTGTTTTTCATAGCAGCTGGACCATTTTGCCTTCCTTCCAGAATCCAGGGTTCCCGTTTCTCCATATCCTCACCAACATTTACTTTTTTTTAATAATAGCCATTCTGACAGATATAAGTTGATTCCTCGTTGTGGTTTTGATTTGAATTCACCTATTCATTAGTGATAGTAAACATTTTTTCATATACCTGTTGGCCACTAGTCTGTGTCTTGGAGTTTATTTTAACCCATCCTCTATTTTCTATAATAAGTAATATTTTGGAATATGCCCATTAGAATCACAGTGCTTGCCTGGTGAAGAGTAATTACTGAACTGACCACCACGGCCATTTGTACCCTGCTCCCAACAACAAGAAGACAATTCATTCTCCCTGTTCCAGGGGTCCTCTGCCCCTCTGTTGAGACTCAGAAATGATACACTGGTGAGTGACACTGATCGATGAACAAGGCTAAACCATTCCTTACATCTTGGTAATATAGTGTTCAAAATATGTTCAGTTCAGATGCCTGGAGCAAGACTAATCGCCAACTATACACTTGCTAGTCACTGGTCCTCCATAACAGCAGACAGCACTTACTGTACACACTGAGTTGCCTCACTCTTACGTGTTTCCATGCATTATTTCATTCATCCTCAAAGTAACTCTGTAATAGTTACATATTATCAATTTCCTCTCATTCCAATTAAGCAAATGTGTACATATATTTTATTACATCCTATTATGTTGAAAATACTAAAATTTTCTTATTTTCATTTTATGGGTATACTGCGTATACCCTAAGACACTGACCCCAAGAAATAATTAACCTATTATACCAGAAAATGTTAATGGTTTAGATGAAAGAAAAGAAAGTAGACTATTTCTTCCTAAATGGCTTAACCAAAACAATTTGAAAATATTCAATTTTGTATATGCAATTCTTTATTTATTTATTTATTTATTTATTTATTTATTTATTTATTTTGCGGTACCGGGGATTGAACGCAGAGGCGTTCTACCTCCGCGCTACGCCCCTGGCCCTATTTTTTATGCTTTATTTTGAAACCGGGTCTCACGAGGTTGCGGAGGGCCTCACTAAGGAGAGAGAGAGAGAGAGAGAGAGAGAGAGAGAGAGCAAGCGAGAGCTGAGGCTGGCCACGAACCCGGATCCTCCGGTCTCCGCCTCCCAAAGTACTGGGATTACAAGCGTGCGCCACCATGCCTGGCTTCTTTTTTTATTTTATTGGTGCATTACAATTATATATCATAGTAAGGTCCAATGTGTTAAGAACATACATACATATAGCTCTTTGTATACTTCCCTCCACATCCCACCCCACTCCTCCCTCCTCCCTCCCCACAGGAGTTAGTGAAATTGTTAATAATACATTCACATATTGCCATAGTATTATTTGAACTGTTTCCTTCCTAGTCCTCCCTCTTCCCCTCCCTAATGCTTACCTCTGACCCCCTTCAACTACTCCACTGATATATCTTTGCATTATTTAAAGTCCCTTATGGTTCCCATTTTTTCTCTAGCTTCCACATATGAGAGAAAACATACCACCCTTGACTTTCTGAGACTGACTAATCTCACTTAGCATAATATTCTCCAGTTCCCTCCATTTGCCTGCAAATGGCATAATTTTGTTCTTTATGGCTGAGTAAAATTCCATTGTGTGTATATATCACATTTTCTTCATCCATTCATCTGTTGATGTAAACCTGGGTTGGTTCCATAATTTGGTGATTGTGAATTGTGCTGCTATAAACATGGGTGTGCATGTATCACTAAAGTATTCTGACTTTCATTCTTTAGGAAAGATACCAAGGAATGGTATAGCTGGGTCATATGATGGTTCCAGTCCTAGTTTTTTGAGGAGCCTCCAACTGATTTCCAAGATGATTGTATTAATTAACAATTCCACCAGCAGTGTATATGCAATTCTCTGGCTCTCTTTTAAAACAGGCGGAGTAATTGTAAAGCATGTGTCATTTCTTAGTAACATGTCTGATAAAATAAATAGGCACTTATTCCAGAAAGTATATTCTTAACACATCAGGAATATGTGACAGATGCTGCCTGTGCTTGAACTAAATCAGGTCTGTAGATATCTTTACAGTTGTACAACCACCATTATCTTGCCAGTCTAGAGTCCTCCTGGTCCTCCTGTCACCTTTTCTGGTTCTGATTCAAAATGTATCAAGTACATATCGTTTCCAAGTTGGTACTGGTGATGGTGTAAGTAGATTTGCAAGTCTCCAAATGTCCCTCTCCAGAGTTTCTCCTGGGGATCAGGCACTCACAGGCCTCCAGGAGCCTGACAAGTGATGTATGAGAGTGAAGCAGACTGGGTTCAACACAAGAGACAGTGGTGTTGCTGCAGCCACCTGGAGAACACATGCCCAACCTCCAGCAGGCAGCTGCTGCCCAGCTGCTGCGCACAGTGCCACGAGGAAGTGCAGGCTCCGTGTGGCCAGCTCCACCAATTTTCTTCAAGATCTGTAAATTCAGACGTCGGTATAAAATATGCTGATCTGCAAATATTTGCTGCTAATATAATTCTTCTTTCTTTTAAGTGCAATGCAACTAAGTCTACCATGCCACCATTCTGCAATCTCTGCCTTAGGGATTCTCAGTGGGGAAAGAGAGATGTACCAAAATCTTCCTCCCTCGTACCCAGAAGGACATCACAAACAGTACCTTCTCCAGTAGGAAGGGGATGAGCTTTAGGAAAAGTGAAGAGAGATTAGGTCCTTCAAAGAAAAGCTTGTACTCCCAAATCCAGTCCCTTCCCTCCCGCCTTTGGACAGAGCCATATGTGGCTCAAAGTCAACACAGACAGGAAGATGCGCACATTTAACTCTCTCTAGGAAAGGAAAGACTTACAGCTTTCCTTACATATCACTGCAGGGCCCCTGACTGAGATAAGGAAGGGGGGAAATGAAGAGAGGGAGTCTCTCTTCAATGTATTGGGCTTAAGGGAACAGCAAGACTTCCAAATTAAAATAGCTTGAGAAATTTAAATGAGATTCAAGACTAAAAATTATACATTTGGCAGTTATGAAAATAGAGAGAACTAAAACCATAAGAACTGATATAACCCCCAGAGAGGACACCTTGGATGCTCCCGCTGATGTCATGGGCAAGACTATGAAGGTGGAGAAATGGACCTTAGTGAACTGGAAGGGATGTCTCCGACAGGGCAAAGGAATGAACGGAACGAAAAGCAGGACTTAGTAACGGTGGGAAACCCTAGATGAAAATCGCTTACAGAAAAACAAAAGCTAGCCTCAGGGAACCCAGAAATGGTGGCATTCCATTACCCGACCTGCAGCACACAGCAGAGAAATATATTTCTAGTGGGTTCTTGAAAATAGCCCATTTGCTAAGATCTCAGATAATCAAACTAGGTAAAAGTGAGTTTATTATTCTCTTAGAAGGCAGGGAACTGTGTAATCCCTTAGAGGGGCTCTTATCAAGAACGACTAAACAGTTAAAATAACTTCCTTCTGAATTTTTATTCTTTATTCCTCAAGTAGCCCAACTTCTCCACAGCCCAACTTTTGCTTTCCTGGGCTACTTGGGGAAGAAGCAGGAGTAGAGAGCTGTGAAGGTCCTCTGGTTGTCACAGGAGGTTCTCAGCCCTCATAATGGCCCTCGGGGGCCAATTGTACTGTCCCCCAAGGGCCTGTTGGGAGTTCAGTGCCACACCTCTCCCTGGGGAAGCACTGCAGTGAGAAGACACCTGTTAGCAGGGCAGAGGGAGCAGCCTCAAGGAAGATGAGGGACAGCTTTCTATTTTTCTTTATTTCAGGTCTCTAGAACTTACGTATTACACCTTTCTCTAGAACAGTCTATGAAAGGGCATCTATAGAGCTTGCATAGTAAAATGGGGAAGATTGCTTAACCCATCTTTTAAAGAGCAGCAAATGCCAAGAAATATTTCAGAGGCCCTGTGTGATTCCTTCACCTAGGACTATTTGGCTATTTTTCCTAATTTTTGTTTTCCCTTTTTCTACCCACCCCACCCCACTCCCAACTTGGCAGTCAGCTTCCTTATTATCTTCAAATAGTCTGCAAATCTCAAATACTATGGCAATAACTTTGGGGCTGTCAGCCTTGACATTCCATGGGTTTGAGCTTCCTGCTGGTTCACCCAGACTATTTCAGGCCCTGATATCAAGTTCTTTCTACCCATTCACTTCCTAGAGGTCCCCACATATAAGCAGCAGGGAATGGGCATGGATGGCTTTGCCTAGCCCTGAACCTCTATAAGGATGATCAGATAAAGGGGAAGAGAAATACCTCCTCTGAATTCTATCCCTTTGTAACAACTACCAATGTTATTGTCAACATGGCAGAGAGCGAGGGGAATGAGCTGAAACTAGCAAGAGCAGAAGGACTGGCTCCTATAGCAAGAAGTCAACATCTGGTACAAGGAGTTCGAACCATTCTGCTTCTGGTTAAGCTATCTGTTGTGGCATCCATTGAAGCAGATGTGCAGGCTGGAGTGTGGGAGGAGGCTTCTGGGAGGCTCAGAGCATCAGTGATGTCTAAAGGGTCATGGATCTAGGGATCCAGCCCTGATCATGTGAGAATGGGTGAACACGTGATCCAGCTCCAGAGAAAGGGGAGTGAAGGAAGTTGTTGAGGAACCAGGATCCTTTTGCCATCTGCCAGGACTCAGAGTAGGCTCCAGCACCACCAAAGAAACTTGAATAGACTCCAGAGCCAAAGACTCAAGCAGAAAACCAGCCAAACAGTCTGGTTAGTCTTGTCATTAAGGAAATCACCTCCCCCCGCCCCAGATCCTGAGGTTATGACCTCCCCAACTCACCAAGGAGAAAGCCACAATGGAGTAGCCACCGGAGCCTACTTAGAGCTGGTGAAGGGTCTTCTATCCTGACAGACCCAGCTGTCATTGACCAAGGTTGGGGAGAGACCAATTTATTATCTCCAGGAGCTGATCGGGCCAGAAACCAGAGCAATGAACAGGATGACGGAGGAAAGAAGGGGAGGGAGTGAAGGGAAGGAGATAATATAAAAAACACTGGCCAACTCAGATGACCATCTCCACAGTGCCCCCAATTTGAAGCAAGATTGCACATAACTAGCATAAAAGTGCACTCCAATAGACCGAGACCAATGCTTCATTAGTTATAAAGGTCTATGGCGCATTCTCGCACAATGAGCATATTATCAAGTGCGTCCACTAGGACTCAAGCAAGCAAAGCCGCACTTGCATGTCAGCCCCTGTCTCTTCCCCTTTCCAGATCCAACTCTTTCCACCTATAGTTGTTAGGACTGTTGTTTCCAAGTATCAAGCACTTTGCCAAGCTCTCTTAAGCACAAAGGAGGGATTTAGTATAAGGACTCATGAGTGCCTTATGGAATTCAGGTCTAGGAAATCTCTTGCCCAGACTGAGGAAGAAGCTGGAAGTAAGAACTAGAGAGCCTGTCTCTGCTCCATTTTTTCTCTTTGCAGACAGATTTCCTTTGACATTGAAGTCCCCATGCCTCTATCTCTCTGTATCCCCCATTCCTGCCCCTGACCCCTATCCCAAGTTACAAAGACAGAGAGAGAACCTAATTACCCCAGCTTGGATCCAGTGCACATCCCCTGTCCAATCAGGCACAGCTAGGAGGCAGTTCCTGCATTGCAACATAACTCAGAGGGATTCAGCCTTAGAGAACGGTGTTTCTCAAAGTGTAACAAGCATACAAATCACCTGGTTACCTTGTTTAAATGTAAAATCTGATTAAGTCTGAGATGAAGCCTGGGAGATTGCATTTTTAACAAGCCTCCAGTTGATACTACTGCTGCTGGCCCATGAGTCAAGTGTAGCAAAGTTATAGAAGATGGGCTGGAGTGCTTCCAGTGTGAAATGCAGCACATGCCACTTCAAGTCCCCTCGCTCCTGGGTACTCATCCCCCTTGTCATGGAGTAGGGTGTTTTCAGGTGTGCTTGGCGACACTCCTTGAGCAGACCCTCGTGTCCTCTAAATGTTTTCTTCATTATACTCCTCTGTCTACTAACCTCATAGGAACTCCCAGTCCCTAAGTTCTATTCTCATCTGCTTTTCAAACGAGATCTGGTGAGCAAATACACAACATTAATAGCACTTTAATTAGTGATATTAGTTTAATCAAAAATATTTGTGACACATGTGTATCTGCCTTTTTCTTTAAGAAAGTATGTTATATATCTAAAAAATCAATATCCCGTGGGGACATTTTAATCACAATGGTAGATAAAGAAAACTTTGAGACAGAATAGGCTGATTCTGTGCTACCCATTCTCTTGAGATATTACAGTTAAAAGGGTGCAAACTCTAGCTGGGGTCTGAAGAAGCCAGGGATTTTGGCTGCATCTCTGGGTCATTGCTGGCTCAGCTATATTTACCGTGGGCTGAGCTGACTTCAGAACCATGGGTGGGGACCAAAGAGAACTGTCTATGTCCTAGCTAAAATCACCCAGGTAATTCGTGTGGAAATAATCCTTTGCATGCAAAATTACATTTTGGTGTGTATAATATCAATTGATCATTTTCATTAGGAAATCTACCCACATTATATAAACAGAGAGTAAGGACGGGCAGTATTGGACACCTGAACTCACAGTGCTGATGCAGGACATAGAAAGTTTCCTAACTAGTTATTAGATCAGTTTTAAAACCTGTGAAAGCATATATTACTGTTGTTTTCTAGTTTCAATCCCTTTGGTGTGATACCCAGTAGTGGAATAGCTGGATCATATGGTAGATCCATTCCCAGTTTTCTGAGGATTCTCCACACTGATCTCCACAGTGGTTGAACTAGTTTGCAGTCCCACCAACAGTGTAGAAGAGTCCCAATTTCCCCACATCCTCGCCAACATTTGTTGTTGTTAGACTTCTTAATGCTTGCCATTCTAATTGGGGTCAG